>JAUKPQ010074336.1:0-21603 GCA_032273045.1 Chloridella minuta | reverse complement strand
TGACCATTAACACTTTGGAAAATATCTGTTCCAATAGGGATATAAAGCCCTACAGGTAAGCCAGATACAACAAAAGATGTTGTGGTAGCGCCAGATACATAAGTACAAGAAGTACTAATTTGTGTATCAGGAACCAAGTTCATTACACGCCATACACCACCAGAACCTAGCGCAGTTGTAGTTGCTAACGCAACAACGGCTGCAGCGGAGTTACCAGTAGATGCAGAGCCAGTCAACGTATTACCAGCCACGTTTAGACCAACCATGCTTTGTGGCAAGGATGCGATTGTTGTGCTACCAGCAGCTGCTGTAACAGCAACTCGGAACACTTGATCAGGGTCATCAGCAACGATAGCAGTAATATCGCCAGCTAATACTGAGCCGGGATAATATTGTGCGTATTGACGCTGTTTGTTAGTTGGGTTTGTGTAATAACATCCCAAGAAAATACCAACTGTGCCTTTAACATATGTTGCACCTGTTAAAGAAGCACCACCGGGGGCTAGAATAGCATAACCACCGGATAATTGGACAGGATCGCCGTAATAGATAGCGGTTCCGTAGTTGTAGGCAATCGGCATGTTACGTGTCGATCCTGCAAATACTTGACCACCAATCAGATTAACGGGCTTAATGCCATACGGCGCACTAACTGTAGGATAAGCTGCCATTTAAATCTCCATTAATAAAGTTAAGTTCCTTTACCAAAGCTACTTGTGGATTTGTTCTCTTTGAAGAGCGGCATCCTTGGGTCACTTTGGCGCATTAAGTTATTGTCTACAGCTTCCGTCTGAGCTCGTGTTTGCTTGTCGTAGTATTCACTACGTTGGGCTACAAACTCTTCCGGAGTCTTGCAAAGCAATAATCCGCCAATTTCGATGTTGTCTTTAAACTTTCCATCTCCACTAGCTAGCAGTCTGTATTTTGGCTGTTCTTCAAGGCTCACAGGTTCCCAACCTTCTCTCAGTTTAGCTGAGATATTGCGGGGATCAGCTGCATTTAGCGTTGAAACACGAATCCATCGGTATGCATATCCGGGTTGCTTATCCGGTTCAGGGAGAAGCTCAGGGGGTGCCCACTGCTGAGGACGTTCCTGCACGGCTCTGCTTTCTAATTCTCGTGTTAATTTATTCGTAGTCATTTTACTGTTCCTTTATAAGTTCTCGAGCGTACTGCTCATTTGTTAGTCCTAACTTTTTAGCAATAGCTTGTTGCGAAGTTGTGAGCCTTATCTTTTTCGAAGATGTGCTACGGTTCGCTGATGCTACTACTGTACTCGGTTTCGTCCTATTCGCAGGTTTGTCGTCTTCATCACTCTCAAAATTCTCAGGGAACCTCTTACGCATAGTTTCGTCTATACGCCTGTAATACTCATCAGTGGTAGCATACGCCATTCCGTGATTTTTAACAAGCTTTTCATGCAAACCTAAAGCTAAACTTGTCATTTCGTCATCTTGACCAAACCATGAATTTCTTTCTCTCCATGTTTCAGCCCTTGGGTCACGGGTAGATTGCTGCCTCTGTTGTGGTATTTGTACATCAACTTCTTCTTTTTGTAAAGCCCTTTGCTCACTAATTGCTGCTGCACGGTCTGCCTTAATCTTAGCCGCAGTCATCTTCTCCTGCGCATCGACTAGCTTTTCAGAGTCCCCAGCATCATAAGCTTCACGGTACTCTTTCTTAGCCATCTGCATTTCCCGGTCTGCACTAGTCATGTAGGAATCAAGCGCAAACTGTTCAGAAGAAGTAACTTTACTTTTTAGATTCTGGTTCTCTTGCAGTAGTTTTTTTGCAACAGCGATGGCTTCTTGTCTTTCACGGTCTGCTTCATCTGCTCTGCGGCGTTCATCGTGGAAAACCTTACGAAACCCAGCTATTTTTTGTTTAGCAGCTTCAGAGTATTCATCTAACTCGTCTTTATCTAGCTTTTCAACAAATTCTGGTTCTGATGGTCTTCGTCCACGGTCTTGTGGAGGTGTATCGTCCTCGATTTCAATTTGTATATCATCATTGTCATCTTCGGGTTTACCCTTATTTGTTTCCTCGATTTCATCGGGGAATTTGTATTCTACTTGGTCCATTCGTAAGCTCCTTATTTTCGTTTAATACCACGTGGGTCGTCTACTACTCCTTCTACAGAGTCATCATTGATAATCCGAAACTCTTTACCATGAATAACTAGCCTTGTTCCTGCATTGGGCCGAACTAGAATAAAGTCACCTTTTTTACACCAAGGTCCTGTGGGGAACTTTGCTTTATCAAGATAACAATCTGGTCCTAAGTCCACTACAAATAACACAGTAGTTAAGAGTTCTTCAAACCGCATAGTTTCATCTGCTTTAAGAATGCCGCCATCATGCTCCTTTTCAGCTTCTGGAATTGCACAAAGTATGCGGTATCCAGAGGGTTTGGGAAGCTGTGTTGCTTTCTCTTCGTTCTTTTTGTTCAGAACTAGAGACAAATCTACTGCTTGAGATAAATCATTCATCGTCTGCTTTCTCCACTCGGTCTTTGAGGTCTAGTACGTAACCACGAGCAGTGAGTAGACCCCGAATCTCACCACACATTTTTTGGTAAATAGCCATGTCTATATTACCGATTATTACTGCGTCTTTTAGCTGTTCAACTTTCTCGTCTATCTGTTGCGCTAAAATCTCAAATACCGTCATTTAGTCTCCTTTTTACCCTGCTTGTTAATCTCAGCCCCAATTAGCTGCGCAGCTATTTGGCCCCGTTGTACATCAAACTGTTCACGACTCTTCGCTGAGTCCATGCCCATCTTAGCGCCTCTTATTTCACTATCTCGGTCAAGTTTGTCTTTGTCGTAAGCCGTTTGTGCCCCGAGTTTATGTGCGTCTAAGTTCAACCTATCAGTTTCTAGTTGACGATGTGTTTCAATTTCCAACTTCTTCAGCTCTGCATCAGATAAGTCTTTAGCGGCTTTACGTTGCTGTTCTTGCGTTTTTAACTGTAATTCTTGCTGTTGCATCTGAATAATCGGGTCTTCTGCCTTCTGCTGAGCTTCTTTCTGCTGAGCTTCTGCCATATTTAGGGTAGTTAACTGCTGTGCTGCTTGTGCTACAGCCCTAGATACTTGAACTTCAACATCCCTTGGCATCTGCTCTTCATCATCTTCTTTGTAATACGGTAGCGGTGCTCCCAACTGCTGTTCAATCTGTTCACGATATTTAAACGCAAAATGCTCAGCTATATGTGCTTGAACTGCTGCCATCATGGCTTGCGCTTGTGGGTTTTGTCCTATCATTGCAGCAACTTGCGGGTCTTGCATAAATGCTTGGTGAGCTGTAATATGTGCGGTCTGGTCTTGGTAAATAAACGCTTTTAACGGTTTCATCATCAAAACATCCATATTTTCTGTAACAGGGTCTTTCGGCTTCATATCATCTTGCAACGGTATTAGCTTCTGAGCATTTCTTATACCTAAGACATCTAACATCTGACGATGCAATACTGGCAAGTTGTATATCTGTGGTGCGCCTTGAGCTAATTGGAGAACCGCCTGATACTGAACAATCTTCTGAGCCATGGTTGCTGCGTTAGGGTCAGAGACTGGAATAACATCAACGTGGTCATAGTCAGACTTCTTACATGCACGATTACCTTCTTCCGGCTGGTATGTGTAGTCAGGGTCTGTGTAGTCACGAATAATTTCTTTTAAGAGTTTTAACTCTTGTTTCATCGAATAGTGGATGCGAGCCTGAACAGCTGACATCACTTTTAGCGTCCGTTCTAATATAGCTAGAGTAGTCCCAACAGGAGCTTGTGCGCTCATATCAGAAACCTTCATATCCGCTGCCGACGCAAACCTACGACCTTCTTCTACAATGGTTCCCAACAAACTATACAAAACCTGACTAGGTTCTTTGTAAGGCAGGGTCATTAAGTTGTCTTTTAGTGTTCCGCTCGGAACATCTGCGTCCCTAAATTCTCCGGGACTTATCGGTGTGTCGTCTCCTTTGATTCGCAATCCACGGGTCTTAAAGCCACCCGGCAAGTTGGATAATGTGCCTGCGTCCACCAACTGACGTATAAGGGAAGTACCAGACTTGGCAAAAGCACCAACAAGGTGGATGAGACCAAAACAATAGAAACCAAATCCCGGAACATACCCATAATGGACAAAGTGCTGCCTTTTTTGTTTTCTCTTGTCTTCCGGTCTCCAGTTGCGGCGAATGGATAAAATCTCTTGGCTACCTTTTTCCAGCGTAACCACATACGGTAATGCAATACCTGTAAAGTTTCCGTCTTCATCTGTATCCTCGTACCCTTCTAAGTCTAAGTCAACATGCATCTCTAGTAGTTTGTAGCGGTCATCAGTAGTAGCCCGAAAGCCCATCTTTTCCGCTATTTTCTTTTCTACTTCATCTAAAGTGTTAGCTGGCTCACCTAAGTCAATATCTCTATAAAATCCAGCATACTGTAAGCGAGTAATCTCGTTCTCGGTCTTTCTCATTACATGAGTTACACGAGGTGCCTGTTCAAGACTTGAAGCTCCGTATGGAACCACAATATCTTCCGCAGGAACAAACATAGAAACTTGCCTGTCTAATGCTGGGTCAAAGTAAACTTTCTTAAATGCATTACCTGCAAGACCCAAGCCCCATATCATTCTTTCATGTTCAGGTCGGAATTCCTGCATTACATCTGTTAACTCGTAATTCATATTAGCTTCAACCCTAGCCGCCGCATCTTTGATTTCGGGGGTTTCTTTGCCGATGATTAGTGTTCTTACTGGACCTTGGGCTGGGAACGTCTCCATAATAGTTTCTGCTTGAAACTTAACTAATGCCTCAGATAACAGGGGGTGATATACACCACAAGCGCCTTCCCACGGTTCTGTCCGTTCTTCAATCTTCATACCTAGAAGCTCAAGCCCATCTACATATGTTTGTATCCAATCTTTTCTGGCTGAGATGTCATCTTCAAAGTCGCCTAACAAATCCCCAGCTATTGTGATGAGGGCTTTCTCATTTAAAGACTCAGCTAAGTTAGCGTCAAAGTCTTCATCTTCGTCTTCTTCCTCTTTCCCAATCTCAATCTCTACCCCGTCAATCCCAATACTTACTGATTCTGGGTCTTCTATCTCTATCTCTAACTCTGGCTCCGCTGTATCTAATAGTTCTTCTATACCTACGGGAGCTGCATATAAACTTTTTTCCATTGCCATAATTTGTCCTTAGTAATACGCAGCTTTTCTTCTGCCGTATTTGTATAAAAAATCATCTTCCGGTTCATCGCTCGGAAGGCGTATAAATCCACCTTGCCTAAATCTTAGCAGGGCCAATGTAGTAGAGTCTACCAAATCGTCGTTAGCTCCGCTAGGAAAATCGTTACATTCTTCAATTACTTCCTGCGCCCACCTTCTTGACGGTGCCCATACAATCCCCGCCGAAAACAAATCTGATACCGCATTTACCCTAGATATTTTATCTTGCCCTTTGCCCGGAGTAAATTCTCCTACTGGAACTCCCATCCTTCTTAATTCTTGGTAAAGAGCTGCACCGTTAGACTTTTTCTCCACCATAAACGAATCTGGCTCCCAATCTTTGTACTCTTCTAACACTAATTTCTTTAAATCAGGGAATTCCATCCGTTTTTTAATAGAATTTAGCAAAATGATGTTGTAGTTATTGTTTTCTTCGTTAAAAAACACCCCCCAAGTCGTAAGCGCATTATAGTCGGCACGGGTATTAGCCTCTTGGGCTGCGTCTAAAGACATAATAATAAACTCACAAGTCGGTGGGTCGTCTTTATCCCAAATCTGCCACCATTCTCTCTTAATTAGAGCCCCTTCTTCCGAAGTCGGCTGCTGTAAATACTGGGCATTCCAATACCGTACATCAAGCGAAGCTTTCTTAGCTAAAAGTTCCTCTATTGACCAAAACTCAGGCCATAGGGGTTTACCACTAGGCATGATTGCAGGAAATTCTACTACTTCCCACTGTTCTGTGTCGTCATTCTTGACCATATGATTAACAATTTGCCCAGTCAAGTCAAGTTTTGACCATCTTGTCATCACGACAATAATCGCACCACCCGGCATAAGACGTTGTATAGGACCAGACTGAAACCACTCCCAAGCAGGAAGAAAAACATCCGCTCTGTTTTGTTTCGCATCTTGCTCAGAATGAGGGTCGTCAATAATAAAAAGGTCAGCTCCACGACCAGCAAGAGCGCCTCCCACACCAATAGCAAAATACTCACCATTAAAATTAGTTCCCCATCTGGAGGCTGATTTAGAGTCAGCCTGAAGTTCTACTGCCGGAAATATCTCTTTATAAGCATCTGAACCCACAAGATTCCTAACTCTACGCCCGAAATTAACAGCAAGGTCAGCTGTATGCGAAGCCATAATAACTTTTTTATGAGGATATTTACCAAGGAACCATGCTGGGGCCAAATAAGATATGAGTTCTGACTTGCCATGCCTCGGCGCAATATTAACAACAACTCGTTTCTTCTTTCCTGAAGCAATTTCTTCAAATATTCTAGCAAGTTTTGCATGATGCGGTCCTACTTTGTAGTCTGGGTATACATGGTGCACAAAATCTAAGAAATTATCTTTGCCATCTTCTTGAATAGCTTGACTCTGATAGGTACGAATGAGGGTTAAAGTCTCCCTTTTCTTGTCCGGAGCCATGGTTGGTACTGCTTTTATCAGCGTATCAAGGTCTGCCTTCGATAATTTGCGTTTAACGGTCATTTTTAGACTTAACTTCCTTAAAATCTACGTCAATTGCCTTGTTTTTTAAGCTAGAAAGCGTGTTTAAGAGCTCTTTTTCTACTTCTTCGATGCTCTGTACCTTAACCGTGACCTCAGAACGCTTCTTAAATGCATCAATTCCATCAATTTCACCTAGAGCTTTGATAGCAACTAGCCTATCTTTAGTAGTTGGGGCATGTTCTACTTCATAAACTAGCTTATTAACGACATACATCTTCATCTCAGCAAGGTCATCTACTAGTGCCACGTTCATCTGCGTAACCATACCAGCTAAATACGCTAGGGTTTCATTTGGATAGTTCTTATAGTCTGGTCTAAACTTCGGGTCTTGCACCATCTGAGTAGCTAAATCTTGTGCTTCCTGCACATGTTCCTTCTGGGGAGCAATGGGGGTGTTGTTTAATTCAGCAAGTAAAGTAATGGTTCTAGCACGAGCGTCTAGTTCTTCTTTTGGGCTGAGCTCAGGGAAAGCATCGGTAGCCCCAGTCGGTAGGGGTATGTCTTCGTCTATAAAAGGAATAATAATATTCTTATCGTTATCCAACTTTGGTCCTCGTTTAACCATGTTTGAAAAGATTATACACATTTTTTAAAAATATATAAATTTTTAAGGGGGTTAATAAAAAAGTGACGGGGGGTATTTGTAAAGTAACTTACATGCTTAATGCCGATTTCAATAGAGTTTGGCGTGAGTAGAAATTGTTATGGGGGAGGGGGGGGTATTACTTGGCGGAAATTCCTATTGCTAACTAAATGAGGTACCTTTTGATGCCGATTTGGTAGTTACCTGAAATGCGTGATTTGAGGTAACTTTTGGGAGTGATTGTATGGATGGAGGATTGTTTAGGTGATAAGAAAGGCTAGGTTATTTACTTAGTGCCGACTTTGGAAAAGTGAGGAGTTATTTGTGTCCATTAAGGGGTATGGGGTCTGACGGGCTTGACGGGTCTTTTAGGGGGGTGGGGGGTAGGTGGGGGGCTTAAATAAGGCTTCCTTAATGGGTGAAGTTACTTGACAAATAGCGTCATTTAAGAGATAATTCATACATGGATTGAGAGACGGCATCATCTTAGATAACCCTTTTAATCCATACCTTTTAATAGGGAGATTCAAATGACTTTAGTTATTAAATCATTGCAGGATTTGGCTAACCAACACGCAACAGCGTTGGGAAGGGTCACAGAGTTGGCATCATGGGCTTTAGATAACATCAAGGGCTTTCCGTCTAAAGAGAGTATCTCTAAAGACGATTTAGAGCAATTAGAATTGGGTTATCGCTCTAAGTATGCCCAACTTAATCCGCCCGTTGATTATGTAATCATCGAGGGCAATCACATGAGAGTTAGTGATTGCGAGACCCAAGGTATCAAGATACCTGCAAAAGCCGAGCGTGTGAAGTATGGCGTTGATTTTGCCTTTTCTTTTAACTCTAATGAAGTAGGTAGATTAAAAGATACACATGGAGAGTTTATTTATAACCTTGTGGCAACAGATAAGGGTATTCGTAGCAAGTGCAATAAGTATGTAAGCAATACCCTTAATAAACTACTTGCGGAGGGCTTAGCAATAAGTAATCTTCGTAAGGGTATTACAGTAGTAAGAAAACCAAACCTTGATATTGATATGTGGTTATACGATGACAAGGGGCCGATTAAGGCAATGCAACAGAGAGTAAAGAACGGCTTGGCTAAAAAGACTGTTTCAACAGACATGGCTAAGCGAATTGAAAACGCAATCTTGGCTTTCAATGTAACATTCAAGAAGTAAACTAGAGGGACAGGGCTTATGCTCTGTCCCTTTTTTTGTCCCTAGATTCTATTGATACCAGTTATTTGTCCTCGAGCGCACGAGCGAGCGCACCAAGTAAAAGGTTCTTTGCCCACGCAAAGCGTGCGGAATTCTCTCAGGTAGCGTTGTATAAGACTTCATCACATGGTGAAGTGAAGCGTGAGTTCTGATTTTATTTAGCGACGTTAGTTATATAAGAGTTCCTCGCTCGGGGAAGTGGCCTATGAATTCTGGTTTTCTTCAGCGATAGGACTTATTCGTCAAGTTTGAACTTTTTTACGATTTCGTCGTTGCTGGAACAAATTGGCCTCAGAACGCAAACTGGAACAGTTTTTATCGTGTGTAATCAAGCACTTACGCAGTTCTGTTCCAGCGTTCTGGGTAAAATCACATAGTAGTGCCTAGAATAAAAGGCAAAGTAATCGTTCTTCTCTTTTTGCGAGTGCAATTCTACCCCCCTCATTTTAGGAAGCACTATCCGAAAAGTGCTGGAACGCTGGAACAACCCCTATATATAATAATAATATAATATAATATATATATACAGAACAAGGACTTACGGAACTCAATTTTTCTGTTCCAGGTTCCATTAGTAAAGTTAAGCCAGTCAGAACGCTGGAACACCTTTATAATCAATAACTTACAGAGCATTTTCCCCCAAATACCCCCAAATAATATGTCAAGTCCCATTTTATACCCCCCAAATTCGCCTCATAAAAAAGTCATATAAACCCCTCTTATATGTCAAGTTTATGGTATAATTATTACTGGGAGGGCGCAGTCTCAAGCACCGTCTCAGAACAGTAACAAACGAGGTCTTAAACAAGACTTCATCACATGGTGAAGTCACTTAACAGGGAGAAGTTATGGTTATCAAAATAAACAGTATGATGTTTCGCTTATTAGTTTCTTTGCCGATATGGTTGCCATTCGGTATTGAGAATGTTCGTCTAGGTGGTAATACCACTAACTATGTTCGTGTCTTTTTAGGGAGGAAGTAATCATGGGTCAAGTAAAGAAGGCTTTTATGGATTGGTGTGAGAAGCACGACAAGAATCCAAACGATGACGAGATGCAAGCGATGTGCGATTTAGAGGAGTTGCAATGGCACATGGAGTTCGATGATTGGTTACAGGCTAACAACCGCTATCCATCAGGAGAAGACAATCATGGTTGAAGAATCTTTTGAGCCACAATGTAGATTATGTGGTGCGACATACGATGCTAAGCGTTATGACATAGGCTTCTTGTTTTGCCTTTCATGCGGTGATGAAGTCGCACATAGCGTCAAGCGAACTGTCGTGCCGATGCACAAGTCAAATCTAGTTATGATTACAAATCGTGAAGATTTAATTGGTATTAACAACAAAGGAGGGTTGGTAAGATGAAAGAGTATACAAAGCAGAGGAAGACCAAGCGAGAACGAGAAGCACTACAGAACTCGCTATTAAGTAGGATATTATCCAGCGATACATTTGCACAGAAGGTCGAGGCAATAAGGGAAGTCAATCCGTATTTTTATTTATTAACACCAAGAAAGGGAAATATTAAATGATTAACCCAAAATCGTATCAGATACTAGCGGTGGACATACTAGGTAATACCGAGGTCGTCTGTAATTGTCTTACCTATGACATAGCCGAGGAGTTATTGTTCAAGTTGAACGAGGGCGATGATAAGCACAGTTCATGTGTATACACTATAGAGGAGTTGGAGAATGAATGAAGACATCAAGAATACCCAAAGAGATGAGCCGAGCCAAGTTTATCTTGGACGTGCGCAGAATGAATCGCAATACACCTATATCACAGTTGAGGAGGGCTAACATGGGCTATCGTTCAGAAGTTGCTTACACCATAAGGTTTACTCCGAATATCCCAAGTAGCGAGTCACCAACCGAGGAAGTCTTAAAACAATGCAAAGCGTCGTTCAATGTTTTCTTGGCTGAAGCGAAGGTTAAATGCGTGGGGGCCCTAAACGATGAGGGTATTACTATCAACGAGGACAAGTGCGAGATTAACTTCCTTGCTAATTGGGTGAAGTGGTATGAGTCTTATCCCGATGTGCAGATGCATGTTGAATTGATGGACTTGTCTAAGGAATGGGCAGAGGATACTGACGTTCCGCTTAGGAAAGGGAATGAATATATAGGTGGAATATTTAACCGCATCGGGGAAGAGACCGATGATGTTGAGTCAGACTATTGGGGAAACTATAGTCATGAGTGGATGTGCGTGAACCGACAGTTGGTGGTCGATTGGACATAAAAAAGTCATATAAACACCTCCTATATGTAAAGTATGTGGTATAATATGTATGTAGGGCGAGTATCCGTAGTAAGAGCCGAGCTGTATAACAGTTCATCAGTTAATGAAGTAATAATCTAGTGAAGGAGTTACCATGAGTTCAATCATGCAGTTACAGAGTCCCAACCATGTAATAAGTTTGGCGACATCAGCAGTATTAGTATCAGCCGAGGTCAGCGTGTGGTCAGCGACCAAGCAAGACAGAATCATCTCTAACGAGGTGACTACCGCTAAGAAGGCAGACCATAGCGCTGGTAGATATGTTAAGAATCTCTTAGCAGATGACCCGACCCACAAGCAGTTGCTCAATTACCGTCAGACCGTATATAACTGGCTTCGTCGTGCGACTTACGATTGGAACGGTGCGTTGCGTTTATTGCCTGTCATCAATCTACCAAAGTTTAAAACAGAGTTTCACCAACATGAGAAGTCTTACTTTGCGTTGCGTGATGAGTTCTTGCAGAAGTATCCGCAGATTGTTTCTAACATGGCATTTAAGCAAGGGGATATGTTTGACCGCACAGAGTATCCGACAGTAGACCAAATCAAGGATAAGTTTCGTATCCGTCTTTATGTGTCAGAAGTTCCGTCACATGACTATCGTTGCGATATATCTAATGACTTGGCAGAGGACTTGAAACTAACCTTTGAGAAGCAAATCAATGACGAGATAGTTCCTCAGGTGATGTCAGAGATTGCTAGTCAGTTCGCAGAAGTAATGCAGAGTATCAGCCATTGTTGTGGGTATGACGAGATTGGCACTTCCTTTGATGGTGAAGTCAAAACTAAGAAGCGTAAGATTTACGAGGGAACAATCGAGAAAGCGAGAGCGTTGTGCGAGACCTTCCGTGGCTTTAATCTTACGAATGACGAAGAGATGAGCGAAGCCTCAGAGTCGTTGAAGAATGTTTTAGATGGTGTATCGGCTGACGATTTACGAGAGAGCGATGCGGTTCGGGATATTGTCAAGAGCGGTGTAGACGACATCCTGTCCAAGTTCGGTGCTTTCAAGTGTATCGAAGACCAAGAGTAGTGTTGTTTGTCTCAGTAGTATTTCAAATATAGTTAGTAGTTCAATTCAGTTAATCATAGTTAAGGAGAAGTTCAAATGAGTAATATCAATTTAGTTGAAACAGTAAGCATCAATGAGTTACGCAAGTTAATCCCTGTCGTTGGCACAAGTCTTACCCCAGTAATTGTTAGTGAGCCTGGGGTAGGTAAGACATCGTTGTTATCAATGATGGAGAAAGACTTAGGCGATAAGTATGACTACATCTATGTGGACTGTCCTGTAAAAGATATGTCAGACATTGGTATGGTAATCCCAAATCACGCTACCAAATCCCTTGAGTATTATGTGGCTAGTCTATTCAAGATGGATAGCGATAAGCCAAAGGTTATCTGTCTCGATGAGTTGATGAAAGCACCGAAGTTATTGCAAGTAATCTTTACTCGTATGATGCTAGAGCGGATGGTGGGCGATGTGCCTCTCCCTGAAGGGTCAATCATATTTGCAACATCTAATAATTCCTCAGATGGTGTAGGCGATAGTATGCTTGCCCATGCTGGTAATCGTGTGTGTATTATGAAGATGGCAAAGCCGACAGTTAAAGAATGGTTGTTATGGGCGACAGAGAACAAAGTTCATCGTTCGATTAGAGCGTTCGTTTCTATGAGACCTGCGTGCATGAATTCTTACATGACGGGCGACCAAGAAGACAACACATACATCTTCAACCCTAAGAAACCACAGATGTCATTCGTATCACCAAGGTCATTGGCGAAGTCATCGGTCATCGTTGCCAATAAGGATGTGTTAGGTGAGAACGCTACGATGTGTGCATTGGCTGGAACGATAGGCTTATCTGCCGCCAAAGATATGTCAGCGTTTTTGTCATTGGAGAGTCAATTACCTGACTTCAAGGACATCATCAAATCACCAGATAACATTGACCTTCCGAAAGACATGGCGGCACTTCTTATGTTGATGTTTCAAGCGATAGATGTAGTAGAAACACAGGATGAGCTATCCAAGTTCATGACATTCGTGAAGAGGGTCGCTAGCGATGAGGTTCAAGCCATATTCTTTACTATGATAATGCGAGCCAAGCGCACAGTAAAACTTGCAAGGAATAATAAAGAGATAGAGACATGGGCAGTAGCAAACCATGAGTTGTTTGGTTCTTAAACAAGAGTTCATTAGGAGATGAAGATGGAAATAACATTGAGTGAAATGTTTTTGTTTGTATGGGGTAGTTCTATGACGTTACTGTATCTCGCTAAGAAGTCTAGGTATGAAGATTTTAAGCGACATACTGCGTATAAACTATCGCAGATTAGCAAAGGGGAAGCCACAGTAATAGACCATGGCAATTATCTTGAAGTTGTAACGAAGGGGAACAAATGAGAACGAAGGAAGAAACTAGAATTAAAAGAGCGCATATTGCTTTGATGCAACATAGTAATACTGCATTGTATTCGGGCATCATTGCATCGGGTAAGAATGAGGTAAGGACTGCCGAGGAGGAAGGCGAGTTGTTTACTGCATACACAGATGGCATTGATAAGATTTACTGTCATGAGGAAATCTCTAAACCCGAATATGATTCTGACTCTGTGTTGCGTGCATTGGTGTTACATGAGAATCTTCATGTGGCATTGAAACACTTGTTGCGGTGTCGTGACCTGAGCAAAGAGAATCATGAGTTACTTAATATGGCGATGGACTTTGTTGTTGATGATGTCATCAAGCATACAGGTGGCACAGTTGGTTACAACAAAGAGCCGTTGGTAGCACTAGACCATACATTCCTCTATCATCCGATGTTCCATGGGTGGGATGTTCGTAGGGTGTATGCGTATCTCAAGCAACGCAAAGAGAAGGTAGATGAAGCCAACAAGAAAGGAGAGTATCTTGAGCCATGCAAAGAGCAAGGTAAGACTTCCTCGAATGGTGAACCCATGACTGACATTGACGAAGCATTGAGGACTATGCGAGGTGGGAAGGATAAACATATCTTTGTTAATGTGGCTGACCTAGACCCTGAGAAGTTGAAGGAGTTAGAGAATAGTATTGACAAAGCCCTAAGACAAGGCGGTATGTTAGCTGGTCGTATGGGGGCGGTAGTGCCAAGAGTCATTGGAGAGATGCTTGAGCCAAAGATAGACTGGCGAGAAGTGTTGCGTGAGTTTGTGCAATCTGCAATGCGTGGTAAGGATGAATACACATGGCGCAAGATGAGTAAGCCTTATCTCGCTAATGATATGTATATCCCAAGCATGCACTCTGAGACGATGGGTGAGTTGGTAGTTGCTATTGACACATCGGGTTCTATTGATAACCAGCAAATCTCCGAGTTCGCTACAGAACTGGCATCTATCTGCGAGACATGTTCGCCTGAGAAGGTTCGTGTTTTGTGGTGGGATACGATGGTGCATGGCGAGCAAGTCTTCTTAGGGAACTATCAAGACATAGCCAAGATGCTCAAGCCGAAGGGCGGTGGGGGAACTCATGTTGGTTGTGTGAGCGATTACCTAGTTAAGAATTCAGTTAATGGTGAAGTTTTAGTTATCTTTACTGATGGGTATGTGGAAGATAAACCGAAGTGGGATGTAACTATTCCGACTATGTGGTTCATAACACAGAACAAAGGGTTTAACCCTCCCGCCGGTGGTCGTAGTGTTCGGGTTCAAGAGTAATTATCTTTAATGACAGGGAGAAGTAAATGATAGCAACATGTATTCAGCAAGATGATAACGCAAAGCAAGTATTGCATGAGGTGCGTAACACAATAGATGGTAGAGAGTATCGGATTGTGTTTAGTGCCGAGTGCCCTATGACCGCAATAAAAATTGCAAACGAAGTTCCATTAACCTATTGGGAGGAAGTGTGATGAAATTAGATTATGTCTCATTGAACAGTTTAGTAAGAAGCAAAGTGCCTTATCGTGGGACGAATGAATATCCTATGGATAACCGCAGTAACAGAACAAACATAGTTAAGTTAGTTGAGACTGAAACGGATATAGAGTTTCATGTGTGTCATGGGTATGAGTATGTGCGCACACCAATCACTAAAGAATTGTATGAGAAGTTAGATGGTGTTCAGAATGTCAATACCTCTATGAGAGAAGTGGGTGACGGCACATTTAAATACGAAAAATATAGCACAACCCCTAGAGTTCTTTGTATCGTTAGGTCAGATAACTCGCTAGAGTATACATGTGATTATTATCACCAAGGGGATAGTATGAAGATGAGTGACTGGAGTAATGGCTATCAATATCAGTCTATGAGAATGGGAGGCAATGCTTATTGGTGTAGTAGTAGCAAGATGAATCATCCTATATTTAAAGGCTTGCGTATCAACCAAGAAACTCGTGAGCCAATAGGTATGGATGTAAAAGTATTTCGTAGGAGTGTTAATCGTAAGAAGGCTATGGAGTTAATGAGAGGATACAAAGAAGCATTTGTTATTCCCAATAAACTATTACATTGTATGGATACGGACACTATGCTTGTGTCAGTAATAGATATATTACAAGACAAACTACCGGCTAGTGGTGGAAGGAATAGCACTCGTATAGGTGTAGAGTATACATCTAGCGCACAATACTTTAAGGTAGCAGAAGAATGTTTGGCTAACAATGAGAACTTTGAAGCGTTAGTATTATATGCGATGTCATCACAGATTAGGGGGTTCAATCTTTATACAATCGAGAACATTAAAAATGGTAATCAACACCATAGAATAACTGAGCCTAATAATGTTGTGCATGCAGTAAGTAGGTATTTATCTAAGCAAGTGTATGAGCATCATAAGCCGTTTGATGAAGAAGAAGTCCCCTTCAATAAAGTAGTAAGAAGTAGCCGATGGGGTTTACGAGTAGAAGTAAATGGTGTAGATGTTGTCCGTTAATTATCAATTCACAGGGAGAGGAAGTCATGAATAAACTTTTACATGAAGTTGCAGATAGTGCGTTAGAGGCTAGGGTAATGAGTAGTAATTTATTACCGCTTGTGCGTGAACTAAGATTTAAATATGGGTTGATGGTCTATGCCCAATCAGTAGATTTCGTTTATGGTAATGACACAGACGAAGATAACTTTTTGTTGTGTGATGAACAGGGTTTAGCATTAGGTAGAATATTTATGTATGAAGATACTTATTGTTATCACACACCTTTCATAGCAAAAGAACGAGGGGCAGATGATTTTGATAGACATACCTATCGTAGTAAGAAATTGTCTACCCTTATGACTACACTAAAGCGTTGTGAGTTTCCTACAACATCTAATGCAGTTATTCTACATAAAAGGATAGCTGATTCTTTAGTAGAGATGGTGCGAGATAGTTTTCCGTATCAGAGCAAGCGTGTAGTAGATGGTGAGCGTGCGCATGAATTACTTTTAGCGATGAAGAACGGTAAAGCCATTGAAGAACTCCCAGTAAGTAGTAGGGATTACTACCTAGAACTACTTGACATTTACCAAAAATCAGACATACTAAGAGAAGAAAGAAAACAGGGAGTAATAGATATGTTTAAAGATTGTTATTTCATAATGGGTGATACTTTGGGGCAGTATATAGTTACTGAAACTACGCATGAAATTAATTCAAAAAATGAATTGGTTGTTAAATTTGATAAGCCGTTCAGACGAGTGAAAGATTTACAAGAATACCCGAGAGCCTTATCCGCATTGACTATGCTCAAGGTGCATCTTGGTGAAAACTTCCATCCGTTTGCACGAAAAGTAGACAATCATCTTATACCTTATGGAGATAAATACTTACCTGACTTAGAACTTGTTTACGGTTATCGCAGTCGTGATAATGCGTTCAGTATGGGCGCAGTATGTATGACAAAATAAATACTGATAACCTTTGTCCGTTAGCGCATCCTGATAACTGGCATCTTTATCGTGTTCCATTAAGGCGAGTCGGTGATGACCATTATGTTTATTTTGGGAATGGGTTATGCAGAATTTATACTTCTGAAACCCTACCTGATTGTATAAAACATAAACTAACGATGGTCTTAGCGTCAAACAGTATTGGATTGGCTGATGAGGATAGTAGGTCGTTTGGAATATTTAGTTTGATGAATGTATGTCCGCAACACATGGGGGAGATAGGTTGGAGGTCTAGTAATACATACTTTGTGGTAGTTATAAGCAGAGAAGATTTGGATTCCCTGATTGGTGAAGCGTTAGATAAGGAGTGTGAGTATGGCAATGACACCTGAGGCAAAGGTAAAAAAGAAAGTGAAGGAAACATTAAACGATATGGGTGCATATTTTCTTCAGCCAATAGGCACAGGGTATGGTGCTATGGGTGCTCCCGATATTGTTGCGTGTTACAAGGGTTGTTTTATTGGTATCGAGTGTAAAGCTGGAAAGGGGAAGACTACTGCGTTACAGGAGTTTAATCTTAAAAAGATTGACACCAATGGTGGTCTTGCGATAGTTATAAACGAGATGAATGTCTCACAGTTAATGGAGTTAATACAACAATGGGTAAATACAGCACAGATAAAAACATAGATTCACTAGTGCATGAATTATTAGATGAAGGTTGGCAGCCGATTAGACGAAAGCGTCATTGGCAAATTGTTTCACCGAAAGGTAAGACACAAACCATACCGCAAACACCTAGTGACCCTAGGGCATATCTTAATTTTCGTGGTGATGTTAAACGAGCAAAACAAGGGGAGGAATTATCATGATGCCAACGGCATATTTTAAAAGTATGAGATTAGTAAAACAGGAAGTAGCACAGGTTGAGAAACCGCCACTAGCAATAGGTGTGGACTCTAAGTTTGTATGGGCTGGAGGTGCTGATGTATTAAAAACTTTTAAGCGACACGGGTTTGTACCGCCAACGGAGTATCGTGAGGATTTTCTATTTAAGAAGAATCGTGAGATGAAAGATGAATGAGAGTGACCTAAGAGATTGTTTTGCATTTATGCTAACAGTTGGATTTGCTATGAAAGGCGAGATAAACCCAAAAGCAATATGGGAGATAGCAGACATGCTTGTTGAAGCACGAAATGCAGAGGAAGATTCAGAAGTGGGTATTAAAACGGCAGTAAGAAAAAGCAAGAAGTAATTTTAATCGTAGTATCTAATAGGGAGAAGTAAATGAAGCGAGATAACAGAGTAGTAGTGGTAGCAAATCTTTTAAACACTTATCCAAAAGTGACAGGCGCACAAGTAGCTAAAAGAATGAAATGCTCATTGGCATACGCTTATGTATTAATGAGCAAAGCCAAGGCTCGTATCAAATCGTTTGAAGAAACAGTTGATGAGATTGAGCGTGGCCTTGATAAGGGTTCCTCAGAAGGTGAAGTCAATATCATGGTTGATAATGTTAACCACCCACCGCATTACAAAACAGGCGGGATAGAAGTTATTGATTACATCGAGGCAAAGAATCTTACCTATCACCTTGGCAACGTCGTTAAATATATTTCTAGGGCAGACCATAAAGGTAATAAACTAGAAGATTTAGAGAAAGCAAGATGGTATCTTGACCGTGCTATCAATGCAATAAAATAGGTTTTCCTTTTGGGGAGTTGCTCCGGCACTCCCCTTTTTTGTAACTATAGGATTTGGAAAAATAAATATATGAACGCAGGAGTTGAGATACTAATACAAAGGCTGAAGGACTGCCCCGAGGATTTTGGCTATGACGTGAGCACAGACCGTTCAAGTAAGTGGAATACTTTGTTGATGGATGCTTTAAATCATGATTTTATTACTGAAGAAGAAAAGTTAACGCTAAGACATGAAATTACGGAGATGAATCGTAATAAGTTTACCGAGAAAGTTATGAAAGCCCTCGTTGGTGTAGAGGATGAAACGAGTGGCGAGGAAAAGAGTTCTATAGAAGCAATGTTAAAGAACGCTACGTTTTCGAGCGGACAGACTCTAGCATCTTCTTCGGGGAATAATCTAACTTGGAGCACAATTGGAGGTACAGGCGCATCAACAGTTATACAACTAGGCAATGAAGTGCTTGACGAACACATACTTAGAAAAATAAAAAGAAAACTTGGGCTATGAGTTTAATCACACTAGATTTCGAAACTTACTACGACAAAGAGTTTTCTTTGCGTAAACTCACGACAGAGGAATACATCAGAGATAAACGCTTTGAGACTATCGGTGTCGGGGTGAAGATTGATGACCAGCCGGCCCTATGGGTTAGTGGCACATGTGAGCAGATTAAACCATACCTCATGTCTTTGGACTGGGGTGATGCGATGTTGGTTTGCCATAACATGTTATTCGATGGGGCTATCCTTGCTTGGAAGTTCGGTATCGTGCCATATATCTACGCTGACACTTTGTGTATGGCGAGGGCGGTGCATGGTGTAGATGTAGGTGGCTCGCTCGCCTTCTTGGTTGAGAAGTATAACATTGGAATTAAGGGCACAGAGGTTGATGATGCCATGGGCAAGTATATAACTAGCTTCACTTCTGAGGAGCTGGATAAGTATGGTCGCTATTGCGTGAACGATGTAGACCTAACTAAAAAACTTTTTGATATCTTGTCTGAGGATTTCCCTCTAGATGAATTAAAATTAATTGACATGACCCTACGCATGTATACCCAACCTAGGCTTCATGTAGATGATGCTTTGCTGATGGAAAGGTTAGACGAAGTGCGCAGCGAAAAGAGCGAGTTACTAAAAACTCTTATGGAAAAACTTAAATGTGAGACCGAGGAAGAAGTCCGCAAGAAGCTGGCTAGTAATAAGCAGTTCGCTGGCTTACTTAAAGAGTTCGGTGTTGAGCCCCCGATAAAGGTTAGTAAGACTACGGGTAAGGATACCTTTGCGCTTGCGAAAAATGATGAGGGGTTCATTGCGCTAACCGAAGATGAAGACCCATTTATTCAGCAGTTATGTTCGGTGCGTCTTGGCACTAAGTCAACTATAGAGGAGAGTAGGATTGAACGGTTTATTGGAATTGGAGAGCGAAATAAAGGAACACTACCCATACCGCTTAAGTACTATGGGGCACATACGGGTAGGTGGGCAGGGTCGGATAAGGTCAACTTTCAAAACTTGCCGAGCCGTGACAAGAAGAAAAAAGCCCTCAAAAATGCTGTTGTCGCTCCTGACGGGCAGATGGTCATCAACTGCGATTCGTCGCAAATTGAAGCTAGAGTCCTCGCTTGGCTATCCGGTCAGACATACTTGGTTGATGCTTTCGCCCGTGGGGATGATGTTTACTCCGTCTTTGCATCGGAAGTTTATGCTAGACCCATCACCAAAAAAGACCCTATTGAAAGGTTCGTGGGTAAAACCTGTATTCTCGGTCTTGGATATGGCACTGGAGCAATTAAATTACAGCACACGCTAAAGACTACGCCCCCCGGGGTGGTGGTTGATGAGTTTGAGGCTAAACGTATAGTTGATTTATACAGGCAGACTAATGACAGAGTTGTTGGATTGTGGCGAGATTGTGATGATGCGCTAGAAAGTATTTTCACGGGCGTAAAAAAGCCGTATCATCTAGGAGAACACCGTTGCCTAACTGTCAATTCGGAGGGGATACTTTTGCCCAACGGTTGCTACATTCGGTATCCAAAGCTCACAATAGAAATAGAAAACAACAAGAGAACCTTCATCTATAAGTCTCGTAGGGGAGACATACATCTATGGGGTGGGGCCGTGGTGGAGAACGTAGTGCAAGCTTTAGCCCGTTGTATTGTTGGCGAACAGATGCTTGCAATTAACGAAAGATACCCTGTAGCCCTTACAGTACATGACGCTGCGGTCTGTGTCGTGCCTGAGGAACAAGTAAATGAAGCGCTAACATATATCGTCGAGTGCATGTCTAAAGCACCTGACTGGGCAACAGGATTACCCGTAGCCTGTGAAGCCCACTATGGGTATAACTATGGGGAAATGAAGGAGTGGAAATGAGAGAAATTAATCAGCGGTTTTGGGATGCCATGATAATTAAATCATGGAACGAGTTTGGTAATTCGTTTAGTTTAGGTACGGCATGTAAGTACGAGTTTGGTGTGTACCCACGGGAATTAGGGATACTGAGGTGCGAGGGTTTATTTAAGCAAGGTACAAGAGTATGGGTAGCAAGACAGTTAACACCTCTGAGCGAACGGCTATGGATTACACCGAGAAACAAACAAGTTGAACTACTTGATTGGCTAGAAGAAGTTAAATTAGACTGCACAGTAAATAGAAAAGCAGACAAATATGGTCAAGAACCCATTGGTAGACTAAGAAGAAATCAGCTACACATGAAACAAAGCCGACTGTCGTATGACTTAGGGAAAAGTTTGAACCCAAGCAATATGTGGAAGGTGGTCAAATAATGTACAAAGTGTATAACGAGTACGATGAGTTAATACGCATAGTCAAGCGTAAAGAAGAAGCCGACTACTTTGTTGACGCTTATGGCTGGACTAAGAAGTTCTTTAAAGAAGAGCCGAAACAATTAGTGGAGGTGGAAGATGCACCGTTTTAGTTGGATTATATGTATGTGGATTGTATTCTGTGGGTTAATTATTTATCTAACGGAGGTGAGCCGTAAGGAGGAGTTTTATAAACTGAACTGTGAATTACTGCTCGGTGGATGGCATCCTGATGTACCTAAAGACTACGCAAAGTTGTGTGAAGAAGCTAAACGAACAATGAGGAGTGAAAGATGAAAGCATTTCCAAGTACCGAACCGATTTACGGAAACAATGTAGTTGGTGTTAAAGAGAATAGCGGTATGGATTTAAGGGA
>JAUKPQ010074225.1:0-21610 GCA_032273045.1 Chloridella minuta | reverse complement strand
GTCCGGCAAGGAAATAGAGATTGATGCTGATACCCCACACTGTTGTAATCCTGCAACAGAGACTTATTGGTCAATGTAAAAATTTGACAATAAATGGGTTTGGGTATATAATAGAATCTTAGACAGTAAAGAAAAGGACTAGAAAATGCGTACAAAAACTATCATTGACGGATTCAAGAATTCACAAAAATTCCGTGTAATTTTCAAGGGTGACGGTTCCGAAAACGATATCGGTATGTATATGACAGTCCAGCAAATGACGGAAATGTTTGCTACCGTTAACGCCCGTGCTACTTGCTGGGATGCATTGATTAAATTGTCTTATTTGCGGTATGAAGCAAAACGCAAAAACGAGGAAGTTCCAACAGGCCTAGGTCACACAATTAGGGGCAAACAAGTCCAAGTTGATTTGGTGTAAAATTTGACAATAAATGGCTTTGGGTATATAATAGAATCTTAAACAGTTAAATAAAGGACTTACAAAATGGCAACACGTTCTACAATTGCATTAGAATTCGCAGATGGTACTATTGGTCAAGTGTATTGTCACTGGGATGGTTACTTGTCTAACAACGGTAAAATGTTGCAAGAGTATTATTCTAATCCCTTCGTTTTGCGTGACTTAATTGACCTCGGTGGTTTGTCTAGCTTGCGCCCAACAATCGGTACAAAACATCCCTTCAGTATGTTTGAAGCAAACATGACACAGGATGAATACGCTAACCTGTATCGTGACATGTGTACATTCTATGGTCGTGACCGCGGCGAAGGTCAATCTGATGCAACATACTTCACCGACTATCTACACTTTTTAGTTGATGGTCAAGGTGAAGAATACGATTACATTTTGCGGAATATTGACGGTGTCGCTACTTGGTTTGTATCCGATCATGGTGGAGACTTTGTATTGTTAACTGAGGCTTTTGCTAAAGAAGCCGAAGCAGAAGCAGAAGCAGAAAAAGAAGAATTGCCCCTGTAAGGAGAAACAAATGGAAGCAGTAGTAGAAACAACAGTTTGGAATGATAGCAACCTTGCTAATCATACATACTTACTTGACGGAACCAAAATGGTTGCGTACATTAAGGTTGGTTCTACTACTCCTCATTACTTCAAAAACCCGATTACAATAGACAAACGTGGTCGTAAATTTGTATCAGTAAAACCCAACCCTTTCAAGGTAATTAAAGAAAAAAGTACAATAGTCAAAGTGTCCGGTAGTAAAGGTAATATCTATTCTATTGACACTGATGAAAAAACTTGTACATGCCCAGGATACATGTATCGTGGAACTTGTAAACACATTACGGAGTTAGTTAAATGAATGATTATAATACCCATATAGATCCCGAGTACCCATACTCTATTGTAATACCCGGTAACAACATGAAAATGTCGGCGGTTAATAGCCCTACAAGTACTTGGTTACGAACTAAAAAATATCCTTATATTGTAGGTGGTACTTTTGAAAGACACATTTTTAGGTTTAAAGAATACAAACATGCCAAAGCGTTTGCGTTAAAATGGAAATAATTTATAAATGAAAATAGCATTGTGCAGTGACTTGCACTTAGAATTTGAAGATATCGACCTCAAGAACACAGAAGGTGCTGAGGTCCTTATCCTATCCGGCGATATTATGTTGGCAGAAGATTTACATAATCATCCACCAACAGTATCTAGCCCATATGAATCATATACTGAATTGGGCACAAGACAAAAAGCCGCACAAAGGTATCGTGATTTCCTCAATAGAGTAACTAATGAGTTCCCTCATGTTGTTTATATTGCGGGTAACCATGAATTCTATAACGGCAAATGGAATGCTAGTTTAGATCACCTACGTGAAGCATGTAGGGCTTATCCAAATGTTTACTTCCTTGAAAACGATATTAAGGTTATCAATGAAGTGTCCTTTATTGGTGCAACATTATGGACTGATTGTAATAAAGGCAATCCATTAACTGTTCATGCATTAGCAGATATGATGAATGATTATCGTGTAATTCGCAATGATGAGCATGGATATACTAAGTTACGTCCAGCACATACTGTACACCGTCATCAACAAACACTAAGTTATTTGAAACAGGTGTTGGTTGATATGAAGGATAAGAAAGTTGTATTTGTAGGACATCATGCACCTAGTGCAATGAGTACGCATGACAGATATAAGCACAATGTTCATTATGTAATGAATGGTGGATATCATAGTGAATTGAGTGAATTCATTTTAGATCACCCACAAATTGTGTTATGGACGCATGGTCATATGCATGACCCATTTGATTATATGATTGGTACTACCAGGGTGGTATGTAATCCTCGTGGTTACAAGGGTGCTGATCCTCAAGCCGATGTGTTTGAGTTAAAGTTTTTGGACATCTAAATAAAACAAGGTGACCAAAAGATATTGTATATAACTACTAGTTGTTATACAATAGTAACACGTTGTGAGAACAGCGATTTTTTAAGGAAAACAAAATGACAGAAACTAAACAAACCCGTGTCTTAGAGGCACTTCAATCTGGTGAGCAACTCACTGCAAAGCAAATCTCCGCACGTTTCGGAATTGCTAACCCAACTGCTACTATCAGCAACCTTCGTTTTGCTGGTTTTGCGGTTTATGCTAACCAGCATACCGACACTAAAGGTCGTGTGACTACTAAGTACCGTTTAGGTACTCCTAGTCGTGCAATCGTTGCCGCTGGCTATCGTGCAATGTCTTTAGGCCTTGTTTAATCTCAGATTTGAGATGTGAGAGAAAGGGTGATTCGTCACCCTTTTTCTGCCTTTAGACTTGTGTTTAATTCAAACATGTGCTATAATATGTTATTACATAGGAGATTGACATGAGTTTATTTCACAAAATTATGAATAAGTTAGGTCGTTATCGTTTAATTCCCGATCGTAGAACCGGCGAAGATTACATGCACCGCTACTACTTGTTTCTTAAAGACCGTATTCGTTTCCCCTTCAATGTTACATTACATAAAATTGTGCGTAGTGATGATCCTATCATGCATGACCATCCTTGGCCCTACTTGACAGTTGTGTTGAAGGGTGGTTATTGGGAACATACACCAGTATTCAATAATGAAGGAAAGATGATTGCCGATTTTCAAACATGGCGTGGTCCTGGATCTATTATTAAACGTGGCGCAGGTGAATATCATTGGCTTGAGCTTGAAGAAGGAGCTACTGCTACTACATTGTTCTTTATGGGCCAACAACAACGTGAGTGGGGATTCTTAACTAAAACAAAAACAGGAAATAATCGTTGGGTAAAACATGACCATTACTTAACTGATTGGAAACCCTATCACGAAAAATATGTTATGTCACAAGCTAATAGGAAACAAAAATGATATTTAATCTTATAGCAACATTATTCTTTGCTTACTTACTTGTAACTAAAGATTATACAGACAGTCCTAAATGGATGTATTACATAGATGGAATTGTTTTTGCAGTTAATTTTGCAATTGTTTTTAAATACTTAACCGATATGATTGGATTTTAATAATGTTTATCTCTCTTACAAATGCCAGTGATGCACACAAAGGCAACAAAATTGCAATCAATATTGACTTGATTTCAACAGTATTCAATACACCCAATCTTGCTAAAAAGGAAGATGGTATAATTGAAAATATTACATATGTTTTCTGTCCTCCACATGGTACATGGGAAGTACAGGAATCATTAGATGAGGTAGTGGCTGAATTAAATAACTTTAGATGGAATAAAAAATGAACGAAGATACAAGGGAAATACTTTTAATCTTACAAGAAGAATGTGCCGAAGTTACACAAGCTGTTAGCAAGTGTTTTAGATTCGGTCCAGATCAAATGAAACCAAATAAGCCAATGACTAATATCCAAATGCTTGAAGAAGAATTGGGTGACTTATTGGCTATGATTGAATTGATTACAGATAACAATGTTGGTATTACAGTTGAGGGTTTAGATCAGGCTAAAAAGAATAAATTTAAGAAATTAAAGAAATGGTCTAACTTAACTATCAATAAATAATATTATGACACTACTTGATATCATTTTAATCCTAGCATTAGGCTGGGTTATGGGTGAGTTTTATACAGTATATAAATTACGTAAAAACCTACGATCATATCTTATTATTGAAGAAACTAAACCTATTGTTTTTAAATTAGAGACTGAAGAAGTGGATAATACTATATTGTTGTTTGACCGTGAAACAAAAGATTTTATTTGTCAAGGTAATTCATTGGAGCAACTGGCTCAATTAAGTAGAGAATATAAGAAAATTGAATATGCTACAGTAAAGCATGGTGACTATTTTGTTGCATTCATTGAAGGCAGGGTTACGGATAAAGTATGAAAATAAATATTGGCAAGTATCCTAGTAAGGGTATTCGCAGAAAAATCAATGTACAAATTGATAGATTTGATACCTGGAGTTTAGATCATACTCTAGCTACTGTTATCTACCCAGCATTGATTCAACTAAAACAAACTAAACAGGGTATCCCTAATGACTTTGTAGACGTTGGTGGCGAAGAATATAGCACACAACAAAGCTTTGATTTCTATATTGATTCACACGATGAGGCATGGAATGAAGGTGCTAAACGCTGGGATGAAACATTAGATAAAATGATTTGGTCATTCCAACAAATTGCATTTGAAGATTATGGTGACAAATATCATCATGGTAAAATCAATACCGATTGGGAAAAGAGTGAAAAACAATTTCTTAACCCAATTACAGGTAAAATGGAAGATACCTTTACAATGATTGACAAGAATCCCGATGAGCATTGGTATGATGCTGAAGGGCATCAGTTACATGAGGATCGTGTCCAAGAAGGACTTGACCTGTTTGGTAAATATTTTAGAGCACTTTGGGATTAATATGTTTGATAAAATGGCGCAACAACTAGACTTACAAACTCTGGGCAAAGGTAGAAAAGAATTTAAAATTAGTAAACAAGAGTTTGATGATTTTTTCAAAGGGTTTCTGTTTGAACAGATTAAAGGCAACTATAGAATAGGTGAAGCCTTTTGCAAAAAGTATGACGAACCAAATTATGTACTAAGTATCTTACCCGATCGTAGTGCAAAAGCACATATTAAAAAATTCTACGTTAAATGAAACAAAAATTTATAGATTATTACATGGATATTGCCGACCTAACAAGTAAGTTAAGTAGTGCAATCAGATTAAATGTTGGTGCAGTTATCGTTAAAGGTAATAAGATTCTAGGTACGGGTTACAATGGTATGCCAACTGGATGGACTAACGAATGTGAATATAAAGAATACATGCCCGGAGATACTTGGGACGGACATCTCTATCCACTTGAAGAATATGATACTACTGTAGAAAGTAATCGTAGATATCGTTTAGTTACTAAGGATGAAGTATTACACGCAGAAATGAATGCAATTGCTAAGGTGTCCGCAAGTACTGAATCTAGCGAAGATTCAACATTGTTCATAACACATGCACCTTGCATACATTGTGCAAAAGCTATCTATCAATCTGGTATCAAAAATGTGTTCTACCGAGAAGCATATAGAGATAGTAAAGGATTAGAATTTTTAGAACAAGGCGGAGTAAGTGTCACCCGATACCCAATACAAAACTAGAATAACAATTGGTTACGGAGAATTAAAACCCGTGATTGATTGGTGTCAGCGAAACTGTGCTAACGATTGGGGCTATGATTGTCAAGTACCAGCCGGACGTGATGGTGGATTATATGATTTCTATTTTGAAACAGAATCCGATTACATAAACTTTATACTTTGGAAAAAATGAAATACTATACTTTTTACCGTGAAAACAATAACTTCACCGATATACTATCAGATATTAACATTAAAAAAGTCATTGATATGAAAATATCATGGTATAGACATTTAATGATTGGAATGCAAGAAGCTAAGAATAGCGGAACATTCAGCTATATTACATTGAAGTATGGTGATGAGATGATACCGAGTCTTACTAAAGATTATAGTCCAGTACCCGGTGTTGATTATGTACCTAAGAAAGATATCACTAAGTACGGACCTAAAGATTAATAAAGCATAGATAGCATCTTTGCTTCTGGGATACGAGTTTTAGTATTCTTTGAACCCAACAGGACTACGGTCCTGATTCCATTTGCGGTATCTATCATCATAACAATACATCCACCTGATTTAGTAATCCATCCTGTTTTGCTTACTAAAAATGAATTATCTGGGCCTACTAGTGTATTAGTATTTCTAAACTCTATATTTTTCTTCTTATTGATACTCCAACGTACAGCATCCATGTTACTTGCTTCTACTATTAGAGGATATTTGCTGGCTGCGAATACAAGTTTAATTAAATCTTGTGCTGTACTAACGTTTGTAGATAGTAATCCAGTAGGATCAGTAAATGTTGAGTTGAGCATTTGTAATGATTTTGCTTTGGCATTCATTGCACTAATGCAGTTATCATATCCTCCAGGATAGTAATCACATAACAGTTTGGCAGCGGTATTATCTGACTTAACAATTGCCAAATCAATTAATGTTTCTCTGGTAAGTTGTTTGTTGTAGAGTTTTTTTGGAATGATTTCTGTTAATGATTGACCACTATCCAGTATGACCATAGTAGTCATTAGTTTAGTAATACTAGCTATGCTACGTATTTCAGACATATTAGAAGCTTCAAATATTCTTCCATTACTATCAGCGACTATCCAAGCTTGTGCAGTTAATGGTGCGGCATATGCAGAACTTGTTAGCAATGATAAAATTGTTATTAGTTTTTTAATCATATTGATGTTCCCATCTTATAATTAATTAATTTAATATCAGTTCCCATACCAACAATACAACTAATATCTTGTGTAGTGGCTACGATTGTCCAATTTTTATCAATAGGGTTCATCCAAATACTAAGAGTTGATCTAGCTTCATCAGTTGCCTTACCTGTTAACAAGGGCATTTCTTTATATTTTTCCCTGAGACTTTTAAAAAGTTCCTTTGTATTGTAACAGGGTAATTCTGCTTCTATAGTATCTGTCATTTCTTGTGAGTGGGATATATTTGATAGTAACATCAACCCGATTATAAGGCAAAGTGCTTTCATATGGTTTTCCTATTTGTACTATTATATCATAATAATAGTATATATGCAAATCAAAATTACCCGGTGTTTACTTATTATTTTTAACAAACCAATAGTGTTTCTGTAACTCTCGGAGTACTTCACTTTCTGGTTGTTTAAACTGTCTTGCAGCCATTTCAACAAAATCTAACCAACGAAATTCATATTGTTCATTTCCTTGGCACCATTGTTGGTACATTTGTTGTAATTCTCTGCTGTTCATTTCTTCTTTTTCTTATCTATATCTTGTTCTGCTAACTTGGCTTTCACACCAGTTACTTCAAGTTTTGTCTCTTTTAATAGTTTTTCTGCTATAGGACTTGAATGATGTACGTGTAATTTTGGGGGTGTTTTTGTTCTAGGTTTATGTTTGAACCAACTCATCGGCGTTCTCCTTCTGATTGGGTATAAATATATATTTAATTGATTAAATTCAATCAAATAGCATAAGTCATAACCAAAAGGAACTAATATGGTAGAAGTAAAAACATTATCACGCAGTGAACGTGAAGCACAAATTAAAGATAAAGCAGGATGGGTTATCACCGTCATTGCACTATTATTAGCAGTTACAACATATGTAGCTAACGGATTTAGTAGCAAAATACTAACTAACACTATCAAGGCTAATGATACTTGGAACTTCTATCAAGCTAAATCTATCAAGCAAAGTATTGCTGAAGGACAATTAGAAGATGCCAAAGATCCAAAACGTAGAGAACAACTACAAGCCAAAATTGAACGTTATGAAAGTGATCCAGTTAAAAATGAGGGTAAGAAAGAGTTAATGGCTAAAGCATTACAAATTGAAGCTGAACGTGATGATGCCAAAAAGCATACTCCTTGGTTAACATTTGCAGGAATGGCATTTCAATTGGCAATTGTATTACTTTCAGCTAGCATTTTAGCAGTAGATAAACGAATGTATTGGGGAAGTATCGGTGTTAGTGTTTTTGGTGCATTACTATTAGCCCAAGGCATTTGGCTTATTATACCATTTGTGATATAATATCTAAATGAAACTTAAGGAATTAATGGAAAATACAAACAAACAGATGCCACATCTGTACTTAGATATGGATGGGGTTCAAGCTGATTTCTTTGGGGCTTGGGCCGCAAAGCACAATGTTGGTAATTATAAAGAGATTCCTGATACTGAAACGTCAATAAATGAATTAGCCTCGAGTAGCCCTGAAGAAGTATATAAGTTTTTTAGAGAACTAGCACCTCTTAGAGGTGGAGGTAAAGTTGTACAATGGTTAAATCAGCATAATATTCCATACACAGTATTAAGTGCCCCATTACGTGGACCATATGCTAAAGCTAGTGTAGAAGCTAAAAAAGATTGGTTAGATGAACATAATCCAGGTGCTACACAGAATGCTATCTTTACACAACATAAACACAAATATGCATTAAACAACGGTGAACCAAATGTATTAGTAGATGATTATGGAAAGTACTTGAATCTTTGGAATAATGCAGGTGGCATTGCTGTTAAGCATGAAGATAGTAATACGGATCATACTATTAAAGAATTAGAAAAGATTTATGCGCCCTATCTAACTAGATAAGTATAGTATGTCTAAACCAGGCCAAGATCAAACCCGTTATGAAGTAATTACCCAAGAAGATGACGTTACGGGTGATTTACTATTACCCATTCCTCAGCAATTATTAGACCAATTAGGTTGGAGTGAAGGTGATGAGATTGAATTTGCTATCAATGAAGAAGGCAAATATATTTTAAAACGGGCAAATAAATGAACTATACAATGAACAGTCCAATAATGTCAAGTAATTCTGTAGATACAATTACAGTAACCGGTACTGCAAATACCAATAGCTTATATTGGGGTTTGAATGGTACAGCTAACACTATTTCAACCGATCCTAATATTAAAGGTGCTACACTTAAGGTTAATGGTGATGCTGATTTTGATGGTGAAGTAACTATTAAGGGTAGAAACATAGCCGATATGTTTTCCAAAATTGAAGAACGATTAGCAATTCTTCACCCAAATCCTGAGCTAGAAGATAGATGGGAAGAACTACAAGCCTTGCGTGAATCCTATGTAGAGTTAGAACGAGAAATCATAGAAAAAGAGAAAGTTTGGGCAATCTTAAAGAAGTAAGATTTGACAAATAATCCATATTACGCTATAATAGAAACTGTTTAATAACTATGACCTATACATTATGACCATGCATTTAGAAGGCCCCTGGCTTAGTACCGGCGGTAAACGCAAAGGCAAGATTAAGTTTCGCAATAGCGCAGAGGCACAAAAAGCTCGACAACTTGATGCCGATTGGAAAGAACTACAGAAAAAATGGGAAGTTGACGCTGATGACAAAAAGCGCAAACGTGCATTAGCGGCTGAACCATTGTCATATACACTATCTGCACCTGTAGGTCGTGAGACTGTTCGTATCAATAGTTTAGATACTGGTCACAAAGGTGCGGTTCGTACAAAAGATATTCCAAAATATACCGGTAATAAGATTATTGGGATTGGTACAATGCATAAAAGTAATGCTGTCCCCGTCTTTAGTGATGAAGAGGCTAAGGCAATTAGCACAATGCGTAGGAATTAAAAAGGAGCTTAAAGCAAAACAAATGGCAAAAGAAGAAGGTTTAAGAATGGACGGGACGGTAACTGATGTGTTACCTAACGCCATGTTTCGTGTCAAAATAAATGAAACAAATGTAATAGGTTATATCTCTGGCAAAATGCGTCAGCATGATATTAAAGTTCTACTCGGGGATACAGTAGAATTAGAATTTAGTCCATATGACTTAACTAAAGGCCGTATCGTGCGCCGACGTTAATCCCCAATAGTCTTTCATACGATAAATATATGTATGAGAGATATAATTCAATTACTTGAGGATAAAGCTAAACCTCAAGATATAGAAATAATACCATTAAACTTCACCGCTAGTGAGGTTAAACCTGTTCTAAGCCAAGATACATTAGACTTACATTACGGGAAACTAGCTAAAGGTTATGCCGAACGCTATAATAAAGGTGAGGGTGACAAAGATTTCAACTATGCGGGTGCTTTCTTGCATAACACATTATTTCCCCAATTCCGTGAAGTTAGAAATAACAACAAACCAAACGGCCCTATGTACGGATTCATCAATAAACATTATAAAACATATGATGATATGAAATCTAAGTTTGAAGAAGAAGCAATGAAGATTCAAGGATCGGGCTGGATCTATCTTGCATATGACGGTAGTATAAAAACAATCAAAAATCATGAAGTAAGAAATGATATACTACTATTAATCGACTGGTGGGAACATGCCTGGATTTTAGATTACGGTGCAGATAAGAAAAAGTATTTAAAAGAGCAATGGAAAATCATCAATTGGAATGTAATTAACACAAGATGGGGCCAGAGTCTGTGAGGGCTAGTGAATTTATTTCCGAAAATATACATAAGGATGTAGCCATAGATGACCCCAATGATCCAGAATTAACTCCTTTATATTACCATACTCTAGGCAGCAGAACAGTTAATAATATATTACATCAGCACTATAGAGGTGAAACAGAGATTGATCCAAAATCCCCTCCAGCCAAACATATTAAAAAAATGGACAAAGTTCTTAAAAGATTCATTTTGTCTAAACCTGCAAAGGTGTACACAGGAATACCAGTAAGTGTAGAACATGCTTATGAAAAATACAAAGCTGACCGTTCTAAGCCAATAAAATTACACTTACCTGCGTACACTAGTGCAACAACTAAGTTTCTTCAAGCAATTAGCTTTTCTGTTGGTCGTGGAAACAATATATTAATGATAGAACTTCCAATTGGAACACCTGCGGTAAGTCTTAAAAAAATAAGTAGCCATGAGTACGAAAAAGAAGTTTTATTGCCAAGAGGGATAGATATTAAGGTTCAACCAACTCCAGAGATTATTACAAAGTATGGTGGAAAAATATATGTTTGGAAAGCGGTAGCCTTAGGACATTCTCCTATAGAAATTTTTCGTAATAAGTAATATACAATAAAGGTAAGAGTTTATGATAGAAATAACAGAAAATGCTACTATAAAGATAGCTGATATTTTAGCAGAAGAAAACAATCCAAAAGCTAAAATTCGTGTATTTGTGCAAGGTGGTGGATGTAGTGGAATGCAGTACGGTTTTACTATAGATGAAGAACAAAATGAGGATGATTTTGAGATACCTGCAGGCTCATTGAGTATGTTAGTAGACAGCATTTCAGCACAATATTTACAGAATGCAAGTATAGATTATGTTGAAGATTTGAATGGTTCACAGTTCAAAATCTCTAACCCTAATGCGGCAACAACATGCGGGTGCGGATCAAGTTTTAGTCCAACCTGACGATATCACATTTAGTCCTTATTGATAAATACATAATAAGGATTAAATTATGGCAATTTCAGGATTACAAGTAATTGATATTGGATTACAAAACGAATCTACGGGTAGCGACAGCCTATATACCGCCTTTAATAAGACCAAAAACAACTTTGCTATACTAGCAAATACAGCCAATTATTCAAATTTTACAGGTAATACCGGTATAGGTGTCAGTGCTAATGCAAATGCAGGTACAGTTGACATAACAAATACAGGTGTAATTAGCATAATAGCCGGTACAAATATTACAGTTGATAGTGCTAACGGAAATGTAACAATTAATTCTACTGGAGGCGGCGGTAGTGGTAGTGTAACTAGTGTAGGGCTTGAGCCAGTGTCAACTACAAGATTGACGGTAACTAATACTCCTATAACTAGTTCAGGTAATATATCAATTGATTTAGCTAATTCAGGTGTAACTTCCGGAAGTTATACATTACCTGACATTACTGTTGATGATTATGGTAGAATTACTAATATTAGTAATGGTACAATTATAGGTAGTCAACTTACAAATGGTAATAGCAATGTAACAGTGGGTGCAAATAGTGATGTAACTATTAGTACGAACGGTACCTCAAATGTATTAGTAATTTCTACTACTACATCCACGCTTACTGGAAATTTAGTTGTAGGTAATTTATCAGGTACTTTGTTGTCCGGGACTTTATCTACTGCCGCACAGCCGAATATAACAAGTTTAGGTTCATTGACAAGTTTAATTGTCAGTGGCAATATTAATTCAGGGTACGTCATAGGTACTCATTATGGGCCGGCAACTGGTTTAACTTCTATTCCGGGTGCTAATGTAACCGATACCGTACCATATGCGGCAGTTGCAAATAGTGTCGCGGGTGCCAATGTTTCAGGTGCAGTTAATTTAGCTACATATGCAACCACAGCCAATGCAGTAGCCAGTGCTTTTTTAGCAAATGCAAACGTATATAGTTCTATAGTTACTCTTAGAGCAGGTACAGTTACTACTGGCCCGCAACCAAATATTACAAGTGTCGGAGTATTAAGTTCATTAATTGTTAGTGGTAATATTAATACAGGTAATGTCAGTGCTACTAATTTTACTGGTAGTACGGCAAACACTACTTTATCTTCTTCATCTAATGTTATATTAAGTGCAGGAACATCAGTACAAGTAAGCGGTGGCGGGGTGTTTAGATTGCCCGGTTTAACTAGTGCTCAAATTGCTAATATAACAGCTACTAACGGAGACATGGTTTATAACTCAACTCTTAATAAATTTCAAGGGTATGAAAATGGTGCATGGGCTAACCTGATATAAAAAGAATTTAGGAAATAAAAATGACGATAACAACAATAAAAATAACAGAATTAAACGACATTGGAACAGATTTGGCCGGTGATTCAGTACTACCAGTAGTAAACATGACCGGTACTCCTGTTACAGAAAAAACTGTTTTAAGTAACATTGCTAATTTGATACTTGAAGGTGCAGGCATTGATTATTCCCCAGTATCAGTAGCAACAATTGCAGGCACAGTAACAACTGCGGCACAACCTAATATTACTAGTACAGGTACATTAACCGCATTAACTGTTGCAGGAAATATTAGTACTGCAGGAAATTTACTAGCAACTAGTTTAGTTCGTGGCACAACTGTAACTGCACTAGATCAATTAAATACAGCTAATTTAAGTTCTAATGGCCTTTCTACTCTTTCACGTATCAACGTAACTACTACAGCAAACTTAGGTGCTGTCGGTAATGTTACTATCACAGGCGGCACTAGTGGTTATGTATTAAGTACAGACGGTACAGGTGGACTAAGTTGGGTAGCACAATCAGCCGGCAGTACTTATGGTAATGCAGATGTTGCAAACTACTTACCAACGTTTACTGGTAATGTAGGAGCTGGTAATGTTATTGCAAGCGGTAATCTATATTCAGCTGGTTTACTTTCTAACGGTGTAGCTAATATTAATAGCAATGTAGTATCTACTAATCCCAATACAGGTGCATTAAAAGTACGAGGTGGTCTTGGTGTTTTAGGTAACATTCATTCAAATAATGAGATACATGCTAGCGGTAATATTATTGTAGGTGGACAGAGTTTATTTGTAGGGCCATCAGCAGATGCGACTGGATTAGTAAATCCTACAATTATTGCGTTTCACGGCGGTGCGACTTATATTCAAGCGGCATTAAAAAATTCATTAGGCACAGGTAGTGCTGATTGGGTAGCTTATGGTGATAATGGTACTGATACTCAGGGTTGGGCTGATTTTGGCTTTACAAGTTCAGCATACAATGACCCTAATTTTACAATAACAGGTCCAGGAGATGGATATTTCTTAGTTGAAACTTTTGCAGGAAGCTATGGTGGTAATTTAATTCTTGCCACTGGTAGTGAAGGTACAGTTAGAGATATTATATTTGGAACAAACGGGTTTGATGCTAATAATGAGTTTGGTAGAATATCAGATTCTAATAATTCATTTGAGATAACACGTACTGGCGCAAGTTTAAAATTCCCAGATGGCAGTGAACAAACTACAGCTTATCTCGGTGGTGGTGGTAATACAGGTAATGTAACATTTAATAATATTAATATCATTGGTACAGGAAACTTACACTTACAGCCAGATTCTGCTTCAGCTGCCTCATATTTAGATATCTTCTTAACATCTGGTCCAGACCTTCACCTTGTGGCTAGCAATGGCGCAAATCTTATATTAGGTGAGGACAATGGTCCCAATGTAATGACAAGTTGGAACGGCAATGCTTATATACAGGCTTGGGACGGCAGTAATGCTAGTATTTGGACATTTGGTCAAGATGGTGGAACAGTATTCCCTACACTAATTGTCCAACGTGGTGATAATCCTAGTGGCACAATCACAGGTCAAACATTATTGTTTAGTGATGCTTCACAAGAAGCAATCATCAGTACTGCTGACGGAACTGTTAGTAATGAAAACAGTCAACGCTTAGTAATCAACCCTGGACAAGGTTATGATTACGGCGAAGGTGGCGACATTTATCTATGGGCTGGTCGCGGTGGCGATGGTAGCGGTTCAGGCGGTGATATTAAGATTCGCGGTGGTCAAGGTGGTGCTAATACTACAGGTGGCATTGGCGGTAGCGGCGGTTACATTCGCATTGAAGCAGGTGATTCAGCAACTACCGGTGGCTCTCCGGGTTATGTTGATATCAACGGCGGCAATAGTGCTACTGCGGGAGGCGGATATGTTGAAATCTTCGGTGGACAAGGTGCTACAGTTGGTGGCGATGCAAATCTTAAAGGTGGCTATGGTTTTACCGGCCGTGGCGGCAATGTCAATATTTGGGGTGGTGGTTCAGCTAATGGTCAGGCTAATGAGGGAAATGTAAATATTCAAACTGGTGGCAACACTTGGACATTTGATCCTTCAGGGAACTTAACGTTCCCGGGTAATATTATAGGTAATGGACAAGCATTGACTGGACTAGCAGGTGCCAATGTTACCGGCACTGTTGGCAATGCTAACTTATCACAATATCTTTCAGTATCAGATGTTAATAATAACTTCTCATATCACGTTGTATTAAGTGCTGGTTCAGGTGATAAGAGTTTACATATTGACGCAGATGATAATTTACAATATAACCCATCTGATGGTACACTAACTTCAACAAGAGTTGATGCTACATATGTACTTGCTAATTTGAATTATTCTAATGGATATTTAGCATCTAACCTAGTTGGATCAGTATCTAATATTGTTAATGGAAATAGTAATGTAAATATTGCAACTGCAAACGGTAACATAGTTATAACAAGCAGTGGTACTAATACTTGGAATTTTGATACTACTGGCAACTTAACTGCGCCGGCAGCTGGTACAATTTCAGCAGGATACTTCACGGGTAATGGTAGTCAATTGACTGGCATTCCTACACAAACAACCGGTAATTGGTCACTTACGACAGGGGTCAACACAGTAAATCTTTCAGTACCGATAAACGGTACTTACTCAATATGGGTTAGAGGAAATATTCCAAATGGTATTGTTACATATACTGCTACCGCAGTTGTTACAAATAACAATGTTCCGGTACTAGGTAGTAGTTATGGTTGGTATTATGAAGCTGGTAATGCATTAGTGCTTACATCGATACCTACACAGTTTGTTGGCACGGTGAACAATATTAGTAATGCTGTAATTTCAACTACAACTGCCAATGTATTTACATTTGGTATTACTAACAATAGCGGTAACACAGCAGTTGTTGAATGGGGTTACACTAAACTTTAACAGGTGATTATAAACTAAATAGATAAAAGGATATAACATAATGGTAGCACCAGGCATAAAAATAGAAAATGGAATAAACATCGGACCCGGTATTACTGTTGGTAGCACTGGTGGGGGCGGTACCCCTGGTGTAAACAATGTAGTAGGTTATACAGAAATGCCTCCTCCAGTAACAGCAGGCGGTACATTAGAAGATCCAACTGCTACTATCAATAGCCCAACTGGATTTACTATAAATGATGATACAAAAACTGGTATTGCTATTACTGCATTATCAGCAAGTAATCAAACATTCTTTGCCACATACGGTACCGGTACAAAAACTTGTACATGGGGTGCAGGTAGTACAGTTGCATCAAGCACAATCAATGTAGTGACAAATGGCGGTGCAACCCTTGTATTCTTTGTTGCCGGACAAACAGGCTCCGCAACATATAACTATCCATTCACATTCAGTTAAGGAAACAACATGAACTTACAACAAGAACCAAAACCAAGCGATCCAGATTTTTGGCAAAAAATGCGAGCAAAATTACCTGAATGAAACAAGATCCTCGCACAATAGTAAACACTGACGAGGATCATACCTTTAACCCCCCTGCCGACAAAAAAATTAAACCTAGGCCACTTGACAAAACTTTTAGTTTAATTTGGAAAGCTGATAAAGTAGATACTAGAGATTACAAATATCAAGTAACACAAAAAGCAAGTCCTAATAGTGTTGATTTAAGAAGCTATTGTAGTCCAATTGAAAATCAAGGTAATCTAGGTAGCTGTACTGGGCAATCTATTGCAGGTGCAATAGAATTACTAAACAAACGTAACGGCAACTATAAAGATATCAGCAGACTATTCATATATTACTATGAAAGATTAATGCTTGGTACAACTAACTATGACAGTGGTGCTTACATACGTGATGGTATAAAAACTGTTTATACGTATGGTGCAAGTTTGGAATCATATTGGCCATATGACATTAGAAAGTTTAGACAACAACCTATCAATGAAGCAAAGAATGATGCATTAAACCGTAAAGTGACACGGTATGAAAGAGTAACAGACTTTAATGGATGTATTGACGCATTAACAAATGGCTATCCAGTTATAATGGGCTTTAATGTATATACTAGTTTTATGTCTGCCAGTGTAGCAAGAACTGGTAATATGCCTTATCCTAACACAAAAAAAGAAAAATTGTTGGGTGGTCATGCTGTATTAATTGTTGGATATAACAAAACTAAAAACGTTTTTATTGTCAGAAACAGTTGGGGTACAAATTGGGGTGATAAGGGCTACTTCTATATGCCATTTGATATGGTTATAAAACCCAATATGAGCAGTGATTACTGGATAATCAAATCAGTAAACAACCCATAACTATCAAGTTAGACTAAATACTACTATAACAATAAAAGGACCATAATATGGCAACAACACCCCCAATGATCGGCGGATCCGATCCTTCTGTATTACGTTCATTAGAAAAACCAACTCCCTCCGTAGCACAAACAAGCCCTGCAACAGTTAATGCTACTACAGGTTCAGCAACATCTACTGGCGGTACTGTTACCAAAGGCATAGCTCCCAGAGTATCAGGTGATACAACAAGTTATGCCCAGGCTACTCAAACTGCTTCAGGGACCTCACTTAGTATAACATCATCAGCTAATAATAGTTCAGCAGATATAGTAACTGTATATAATAGTCCTAAAGCTATTTCTGTCAGCGCCATTAATCAAACAGTAAGTTCATATAATGTTAATAACTACGCAGGTAATGAATATACTAATAATGATGTTGCTAACTTTTTACCAACATTTACAGGTAATGTAAGTGCAGGTAATGTCAATGTTACCGGCGGAGTATACACGTATGATTTAAGTGCTACTGGTCTTGCATCATTAACTACAGTGAATGTTTCTGCTACAACTAATCTAGGTGCTGTGGGTAATGTTACTATTACAGGCGGTAGTAATGGTCAAGTATTAACAACAAATGGTTCAGGTAACTTAAGTTGGACTACCGTATCAGGTGGGAATAGTAGTTATGGTAATACTGATGTTGCTAATTACTTACCAACATTTACCGGTAATATAGGTGCTAATGTTGTTAGTGCTAATCTATTTGTAGGCAGCGGTGCTAACTTAACAAACATTGCAGGTGCAAACGTGGGTGGATTTGTTCCTAATGCTAACGTTGCTAATACTGCATTTGCTGTTGCGGCGGCAAATGTTTCTGGTCTAGGTAACATCGCAACAATCAATTTAACCGGTAGCACAAGCAATGTGTTATATGGCAATGGTGTGTTTGCGGCAGTAGCGGGTAGTAATTCAAGTCAAATCAGTAATGGTAACAGTAATGTATCTATCCCTACTTCTAATGATAACGTTTATATCACTACCAATAACGGTACTAGTAAACAATGGATATTTAACACAGATGGTAGTTTAAGAACTCCTGGTAATGTAGATATATACGGTACTATTAATTTCCCACAACAAGTTAGTAATATTAATTGGTCTACTTATAATATAGAATTAAGTCAGTATGGTAGAATCAATACCAATGTTGATTTCTTTGCTAATGCTAATGTCATCGGTGCTCAATATTTAAAAGGTGATGGAAGTAACATAACAAATATTAGCGTTACTAAAATTGCTAACGGGACAAGTAATGTCAATATTCCTAGTAGTAATGGCAATGTTGTAATAACTGCTAATGGTACTGCCAATTGGACACATGACACGACTGGTAACTTAACTATCCCGGGCGGCGGTGCTGTATGGACATTAGGTGCAGGTACGTCGGGATTGACTGCTAACTTTGCAGATCCGTACATGGTAAACTTAGGTTTAGACTATGCTAGTAACACAGCAACTTTAGCTGGTGCTAATAGTGTTGTTATACAATCTAACACCGGTGCTAACACCATTCAATGGACATTTGATACCGACAGTACCTTAACATTGCCCGGTAATCTTGTAATAGCAGGCGACACTACTGTGTTTGGAACAAATTCGGCATTGATACAATCATCAGATGGTCTACCAATAATAGCAATATCATCAGGAACAACTGGGGCTGTATCAACAGTTTGGGCAGAAGATATCGGCAATATTAGCTCTAGTAACATAGCGGCAGTATATGCTAATCCTACACCAGGGTCGGGTATTGTTAGAATAGCAGTAGGACAAAATGGTGGCTCGGGTCCTAATCTATGGGACTTTGATGCTACTGGTAATTTAACTGCTCCCGGGACAATAGAAGCAAATTACTTTGCAGGTGACGGTGGTAATATCACATATCAACAAACTAATACATTCTATGTTGATCCACTTAGAACACAAAACTACACTCCAAGTGGTACAGTATTACAACCGTTCTTTACTGTATCTGCCGCAATCTCAGCGGCAGTAAGTGCTGGATATACTGATAGCAACCCAGCATTCGTTCTATTGTTAAGTAACATTACTGAAAACATTACAATGCAACCAGGTATCTTCTTAACTAGTTTTGGTACAGGTACACACGGTAGTCCAAATATCACGGGTACAATTACAGTATCGTCAAGCACTGGTTCTATATCAAGTAATCACTACTCAATAAGCAATCTACGAATTATCGCACCTAGTAACGGAACTTGTATAGACTTTACCGGTAGTGCGGCACAGAGACTATTCATACGTGATGTTTGGTTAGATGCAAACGGTTCCGGAACATGTATCTTTATGGATAATTCAAATGTAACCTCTGTATTACATTTGAATACTGGACACTTGGCGCATAGTGGCACCGGTGATATTTATTGTATTGATCTTACAACAGGTAACTGTTATATGACTGATATTGAAACTTCTGGTACCGTGCAAGTTGCCGCAGTACGCACCGGTACAGTTATGACTATTGATAGTTCAGAAATTGATGCCAATAATGATGCCGCAATAGAAGTATACGGTGGAACATTAACTGTAACTAATAGTATTATTACTAACACAAAAGCAAATAGTAACGGGGTTGCATTGAATACTACCGGTTCTGTATGTACATTGCTAAATGTATTATTCAGTATACCAACTGGTACAGGTAAGGCGGTATTTGGTACAACTACTTCACTATTGTACTATCTAAATGTTGCATTTGTCCCCGGTACAAATACAGGAAAAACTGCAAGTCCGGCATTGATTGCCACATTATTAGGAACTACGTGGACCTAATATTATAACCCAATAAAAAGCCCCAATTAAGGGGCTTTTTTTATTTCATCTTCTCTAACATATAAGCAGTGAATTTATTTTCACACATTGCTGGGATCTCAACAAAAGGATCTTCTAAATAGAATGGACAACCTTTTTTCCATTTACCATTCTTCTTAAAGAATTTGAATTCTAGCAAATCTTTTTTATCTGCCGGATTAAATTCTCTACGAGGGTTAAACGAGCGACGGAATGTAGATAGATTTAAGTTCATAGTATTAGGGCCGAAGCCCTTTTATTTAGAATGGTGCGTCTTCAACTGCCGCAAGAATATCTTCTGCGGACACTTTTGCTTTTTTTGCACGTGCTTTGATTGCGTCAATGCTTGGCTTTGTTTTAGAAGCTTTAACTTTAACTTCACCTTTACTTGCTTCTTTAGTTTTATCAGCAAGTGTATCAGCAATAGTTGCCTGATCTGATGCGCTAGCAAACTCAGAGAGAGTAGCAAGATATTTTAATGCTTCCACTTTTGTCATTTCTGACGGCAACTCAACAAAGTCTACACGACTAGCACCACCTTTAGTGAATTGCTTAATACGACGGACCATGTCATCTGTGAAACGAACTTTAGCGTTACCATTGTGAATAGTAATACCAGCGACTTTGAAAGTTTGATTAGAATTAGCCATTATGTTTCCTTTAAAAAAAGCTAAGTTTAAAAAATGTACTGATATCACTCAGCACTGATATAATGATAACACAATTGGACATTATTGTCAACCATTGTGTTACCCATTATTTTTAGAGTCCTGTAATATCTACAGTAACTTCTTTATGACCGATTTTGCTTTGAACGAATTTCATTCCTTGATGACCGGCAATTGCGTCTTTGATAATTGTTGTCACATCATGCCCAACACCATCACGCTTAGATGCGGGTTCAAGGAATTTACCAATGAATGGACGAGTGACTGTTTTGAGTTCACCGGGTGTGAGTTTAGATTGAATCAACAACAAGCCGTTTTCTACAATAGCAGTTTCCAGTTTACGTTGATATTTTGCTTTTGACATAAAAGTCCTTTTAAAGTTTAAAATTAAATTATACTACCAAATCCAATAATTGTCAAGCAATTATTGACCCAAAACATATGGGCTGTTCCATTTGCCAATGTTAACATCAACATAGTAGGCAATATTGAAATAGTCAATCATTGCATCGGATTCATCATACCAATCGGCCGATTTCAATGCATTGAATGCTTCGGTTAAGAAAGCCTTAGCATCGCCATCATAGTGATCCTGGAACCAGTAAGGATTCACCTGATCGTAACCACTAGTAGTAGGTTTGAAGCCACGTTGTACCTGATAAAAGTCATTACCGCAAACTTTGTTGCTATTACCAATAAAGTCAATAGCACCGGATTTGAGGGTCAATACAATTGTCATATGATTGCGAACTGACAAAGAACCCTTAACCTTGTACTTAGCCAAGATAGGCTTAAGTGCTTTGGTGATCTTTGCTTTGCGTTCTTGATTCATGTAAGCCATTTGTTAGTCCTTTTCTTTACTGTCTAAGATTCTATTATAGCACCAAAACCATTTGTTGTC
>JAUKPQ010074114.1:0-21627 GCA_032273045.1 Chloridella minuta | reverse complement strand
GTTTTCTTCATATAGAGATTTTCTTACCCTACATCAAATGCCTCAAACAGAAGCAGAAAGACAATACCAACGTGAATACTACAAGAAGAATCGTGCAGTAATCATAGCCCGACAGATGGAATATCATAGACAGCATCGTGAGAAATACTTAGCATATGCGAGAGAATATAATAAGGAGTATTTTAAAAAGCACTATGTGCCACGACCCAAGAGGGCAAAAGAAGTTAAACCCGCCAAAGAGGCAAAGCCTCCAAAGCCTCCGAAGCCAGCAAAAGAAGTAAAACCACGGAAGGAGAAAGAAATACCACTCTATACACCCAAAGAGCCAGTCTACCCCACACGGATAGAGAGAGGCAACTTCGTTCTGGATTTCTTCAACTGAATTAATTTCTAATCCCACCATTAGAACCCATGAGTCTATTGTCCAATCTTCCGCCAGTGATTCAGCCACAGCCGTTTCACGATGCCCCAGAGCCAGCAGTAGCCGATCCAGATTCCAAGCGTAAAATCATCGTAGTGTATACGAAGGATATCCTACCAGAAGAAATGGCGAGTTTCAAACTTCACGGCAAGTGCCTGTTGTGGGACGATCGCTGGAAAAACATTCCTATGAAGTCGCTTCCACACTTTGACTATCTCTTCTGTGATATGCGGGACAAAGCGACCCGCTCTATGCTCGGTAGCATGGATCTCTCCCAGTATAGCACAGTTGCCTATGTCAGTTGGTATCAGAAGTCAGAGGACTTCATTGAACAGTTAGAAAGCATTGCTCTTACCAAGATTCCGGACAGAGCAATCTCTAAAGAAGATTTTGACTACCAACTCCTTCACGGTAAACTAAAATCTCCCTCCATCTTCCGAACTTTTTTAGGGTTTGTTCTTGGCTGTGTTATGAAACAGTAAAAGATGTCCTCTCGTCCGTATGGAATTATTTTAAAGGTATCCTTCTTACTGAACTCCTTATCGCTCTCAAAATCACTCTACCACCAATGGTCGTATCTGTGATTCTATTCATCTAATCAAACTCTAAAACAAAAATACCTGATTCTATGATCAGTCTCTTCAACGGCTCTAAGGGCTTCTTCGGCTTCGGAGTCTTCTTGCTCTTTGATTTCTTTGGCTTGGGTGTAGGCACTTTTGGTTCGTCCATACTATTATCAGATTCCATTTGATTTTTATCATACTACCACATAGTATGGACGAACTTGCCGATGTCTTTGGAGTTTTTATTCTTGCTTCTTACACAACGTATGTGATGCTCTCTCTCTTTTAAAATACGCTACCGCCCCTACGCATACCACGTGCTGATGCTGATGCTGACTTTCCATCACGAGGAGATGGTAGCGGAGAACCTGTTTCGGGGTTAATCCCCATTCCTCGTAGGGTTTCGGCTTCTCGTCTCATAAACTCCTGCTCTCCACCAGGCATATTATCTAAGTCTGCCTGTGCCTTTCCCATTTCTGATAATGAACTAAATGCTCCAATCATTGACCCCTTTGTATTCATAAATCCAGTGCTGGGTTGACTGGACATCGCACGACCAGACGGAGCAAGGTTCGCTCCACCAATGCGTGGGACTTCTCCTTGGAACTGCATCTTGTCGTAGATTCTCTGGTATTCGGGACTCAGAGCATGATACGAATCCCGCAACCGCGATAGTTCTAATCCAGCGTCGGGTGTTTCCACTGCACTACTGCTTGACACAGCACGTATACTCGGACTCACGTCCGCACGAATGCCACTTGGATTCGCTCGGGGTTGAAAATCATCTCTTTGATCGCGACGGCGATTGTAGTAATAAGAAGACTCACCCGAATTAATAAAATCCATTCGTCCAAGAGGCTGTGCTACTTGAGGAGCAGACCCATACGATGATGCATTGAGCGGACCAGGAAGACCACCACCAAAAGCACTCCCCTGTGATAAAAGGCGTTTTGCTACACCCGGATTACTACGACGGCGGGGAGCGTTTCCCTTACGAAGTAAAACAGTTGCGTTTAATGCTCTCCTTGAACAGCGATCGCATAGCACGCTGTGTGAAACACCAGAATCTTTCTTACCCTTCTTTACCTTTCCGCCTTTCTTGTATTCGTTGGTAGGATTCGCACACGATGAACAAGAATTATCAACCATTTCTACCTACACATAACATAATTATTTCGTCTTGTATTCAATCGGATCAAATCGCTTGTAATAAGTTGTCGGCTGGGCGTAGGAGTTGATGTGTAAAAAACTGTAAGGTTCTTCCGTAGCGAACTCATATAGTTTCCTCACCTTCTCCTCATTACCGATCTCCGAACAGAACGACCGTATCTCTTGTTCGTTCTCATTGTGGAAGAGAGTGATGCAGTCCAAGTTTGACCGTATGATGGTTGGAAAGGAACGCCACTTCTGAAGAAGAAAAAAGCACGAGAGTTTGAGATGGCGATTCTGCGATGCTAAGCGGGTAATAAGTGATGCCCTCTTAGAACGGATCTGATGGATACAGTCGTCAAGCACAACAAGAAATTGCGGTTCACCCTTCTTCTTCTTTCGCTCATGACGCTCTCGGAAGGCATCACACTTCGCGATAAGATCCTCCAAGATTTCGTTATTCAGATCGTCATATACTTGCTCTGGTCCGATGTCGTCCAACAACGGCGATAATTTGGGGTCTGCCCCTGCAGTGGGTGATATCCAAAAAATCATATCATACAGTCTATACAGCGGAGACTCCTTTCTTTGAAGCACATTGAGAACTACCGTAGTCTTACTGCACCCCTTCTTGCCTACCAATGCCCACAAAAATGGCTTGGTAGGTAGTGGACCAGACTTTGTAGCCTTCTGGTTGTCATATGGGGCAAGTGCTTTCGTTAAGTCTGAGGACATTTATAGTAGATTAGATAAAAATTGACACTCGTCTAATCGCATATACCAACTCAAACGATGGCTACTATATATAAGATTCTGAGTCCTTGCCTACAGGAGTGTTATGTCGGTAGCACTACTCAAGATGTGGAGGAGAGATGGTGGAAACATAAGGGTAGTGGTAATGATACTACTTCTAAAGTTCTCTTAGAACAGTATGGAGAGGACTGTAAGTTCGTGGTGCTGGAAGTATGTCCTATAGAGGAGCGATTTATCAAAGAGCGGTGGTGGCAGGAGCATTCGGTGGGTTCTGTAAATTGTCAGAGGGCTTTTGTGAGCGAGGAGGAAAAACTCGCATATCAGAAAGACTACTACAATACGAATCGTGAGAATATTATCGCAAAAAAGAAAGCCTATTATAAAGAGAATCGTGAAGAACTCCTCGCAAAGAAAAAGATTTATACGTTAGGACAAGACAAAGATGCTCGTCGTATATATATGAAAGCCTATCACGATGCTAAGAAGGCTAAAAACGCTGATAACTTACAACACCTCCCCTCTTGTAAATGATTTCTTCTATGACATTTCCTGCATCACGTGCGACATCTGTTATTTTTACTGCAGCCGTCTTCGTTAGTTCAGGAAGTTCCTTGATCAGTTTATCAATATCTTGTTTTATAAACCGTCTCCCTTCGGCATCAAGAAGACCATTCGCACTTACCATATTCATGACCCATGTTTGACAATTTGAGGTAAATGCATTGTAAGTATAAAAGGCAGTTCCCATCTGCCTACGACCCTTCTCCAAGAAGTCGGCGATCGTAATATCTCCTTTGACGGCGACCGGATAGAGTTCTGCACCAGGCATCTTCGCATATCCAGCATCTACACGACCTTCCAGTTTCTCTAATTTCTCTAACACGATATTGCCGTTGATGATGATGCTCGTATGATAGACCTCATCTACACCACCTCGCTTCTTAAACTCTTCCCATCGTCCAAGTGTAAGAAGTTCCATAGCCCACACCCCCGGCTTCGCAACTGGTGCACGCATCATTGCCAGGCTCTGAATCTTATCTCTCCCATGAGCCTTGATGAACTGCCGAAACTTCTTAGGGAGATGCTCATTGCTCGTCAACGCACTCCACAGATTGGTGAGTTTGCTCATAAAGCCTTCTTCATCGGCTTCTTCTTGAATGGTTGCTGTTCCACCCAGTTTCATCACTGCGGGTCTGACTGGCTGTAGATCTTGAGGTCGTCCGTATTTGTTAGGCTTAGACATCGTTCTGTGTATAGAGGATAAAATAAAAATAATGGACAGTAGTAGAAGATGTCGCTTGATGGCACAAGTAATACCTTTATCCCATACACGATCAACGGTATCAATCCGATCACTGGCTCTATTAACACCACAAACTTTGTAAAATATAGCGGAAACACCGACAACACTGATCTTGGGTCATTTGACCTTACCACCGTTGGAACGATCTCGGCACAAAACTTTGCGATTCCTGATAATAATACCAACGATGAATCGTGGATTACTTACACGGTCAGCACCATGGGCAATCTCAGCACGATAGGTGGTCTCATTACAACCGATCTTACCAATGGACGCTCTATGTATTTCACAGGTGGTGTCCTTGGTGCACCCAACTTCCAGTTCGCCACTCTTGGCAATGGTGGAAAGGTGGTTGCCACTGATGCCAACGGTGTCATGTCTACCACGATTGGCGTAGGGCAACTCAATTATATCACTGGACTTACTTCGCAGGCTGGTGGCATAGGACAGATCAATACGTGGTCTGACGTTCAGATTCATAGTGCCAATGTTTCTACCACGGGTTCGGCACAGTTTATCCAGCCCTACAACGCAACGACCCTTAATATTAGCACCCTTGTCAACCGTGCGACCCTTGATAGTGCGATTGCAGGTCTTGGTGCTGGTATTTTGAATCTGGATAATACATGGGGATATGCGAATACCAATAATCTGAACGGCGGTATTAAAACCATACAGAACGCAACACAATTCAACCCAAGTCTTGATGCGAATAGTTATTTTATCACTGGTGTTTTTCCTACCACTTATACCTTTAGCACAAACTGGATTGTAAATCCTGTTAGTGGAACGACAGCCAATATCGCACTTGACCCTGCAGTATTTTATTTTGATACAAGCCATAAATATGTCATTTCTTTTACTGGAATCTATGGAACTTCGGCATCGTGGGTTGGAACTGTTTTTAACAATTCAACATCACTAACGGTCAGCGATGCGTCTATTGCGATCACTACAAGTCCTCAAAATCTAAGTATTACCTTTACAGCCGGTTCAAGCAATCCGACGATCTATCTTCGGTTCGTAGGAGCAAGTGGAACACTACGATGGACTAATTTTACCATTAAAGAAGTTGATGTTGAGATCATGGGGAATCTTACTCTTTCTTCTGACATAGGTAGCAATATCATACTATCCAATGGACGAACCGCTAATGTAGCAAATGGATTGAAAGTGAATCAAACATCATTAGCAACTGCTACATCACTAACAACAGCATCACTACCTGCTGGTGTGTCAGCATCAACTTTATCTGGTAGTTATACATTAACTGCGACTGCTGGTGGGACTACTTTTGGTGTGTGGTTAGGAAGTTCTTTTACTTACATAGCAGGAGCGAAATACGCGTTCACCTTTACAGGGTTCTCTACCAATGCTACTGCTACTCAAGCAATGATTCTGTATACTAATACTTATAGTGGTGGTTCTGGAACATTTATAGGCGATTATATCGTTAATGTTCCTATTACATCATCAACCGTTTCGGGCTTTTTTACAGCAACAAGCAACAACAATGTAGTATGGAACTTTGTAAGTTCGGCTGCAGGTAGATCCATTTCATTTACAGGGTTTACATTAACACGAGCCGATACAGAAATACCTGCGAACTTATATGCTCCTAAGATCACTACTGCTACTTCCATCGCAATGACAACTGCAGGTGGAACGCTTACGATGGCTTCTAACGGAAGCACGACGCATGTATCTGGGGATAATAGTTATGCTAAGTATGGTCCGAGTGCTTCTTATCCAGGATACTATCTTGCTGTGGGAGCAACGCCAGATGTAGGTAGTGCGAGTATCGGACAACTCATTATCACGGACGGAAATGTATTCTTAGACGCTGCAAATAATAAGAGTATCTACTATGGATCATACCAAACAGACCGTGGAGGACAAGGACAGCATATATTCTATGGAAAGATCTTTACTGATACTAATCTAAATGTTAATTCTGGAAGTGTTGGAATTGGAACTGCTGGTGTTCCTACTCATAAACTTCAAGTGATTGGAACAGTGGGGATTACTGGAAATACAACGGCTACTGGAACAATTACCTGCACAGCAAGTGGCGTTGGTTTTACGCAGTTAAATGGGACAGTTTCCGTTGGGTCTTATGCAAATACTGTGGCTGGTTGGTTTGGGACAAACTCCAATCACCCTTTACAATTTTATACCAATAACTCAGGTGCACGCATGACAATCAATACAGGAGGAGATGCGACGCAGACCGCTGGAGATAGTTCTTATATACGATATGGTCCTAACAGCACTTGGAATTCTTACCTCACAGTGGGGGCAACACCAGATCGGTCAGGAGCATCTAACGCACAAGTCATCACGACAAACGGCAATCTTCATATGGACGCTGGAAATTCAAACGCTATGTATTATGGATATTATGCGAACGCAAGAGGAACACCAAACTCACATGAATTTTATGGAACAAGTGTTAATTTTCCGTCAGGCTTACCACAAAATGGAACAAGTTTTTCTCAAGTAGCAGTTTTTGATGGTAATTCATTAAAAAGATCACAAGCAGTGAATAAATTAGTCTATTTTAGCAACAATGTAGCGTGGGGCGGTGGAGTCAATATGGTAAATGCCTTTTACCTGTATAATACAGCGTGTTCCGTTCAAATCTGGGGTAAAAACTCGGGATATTATAGTGGTGCTGGTATGATGCAAACCATGATCCGAGTTTATTCACAATCTGGTGGAACATATACTTATATCCCAATAAACGCATTCGTAAATGTTGGTTATAATCATTTCACCGTTCCCTTAAATTACTCATCAACTTTTCCCTATACGGGGTGGTATGATATTTATGTGTATAGCACCAGTGGGTGGATTACTGACGGAAACGACCAACTGACAATAGGCGTGTCAGTCTTACCTGCGAGTGGGTTTTAAAGTCTTTCTATCTAACGCCTTTATAGAATGGAGTCAGTAAGAATTGAAAACCTATCTACCCCCTATGCTTTTCAGAAATACATAGACGAACAGAAGCATCTAGATACTGATGAACTCCGACATACGATGAAACCAATCTGTCATGTTGTCGTCCAAGATCTCAAAGGAGAAGAGCATAAATATTGTGATAAGGAACAACTATGTCCTCTTGGTAAGTTTAGACGACCAAAGAAGATGATGGAAGCAGAATCAAAGGGATTTGCGAGTGTAGCGGATATGGTAGAGGCTGATAAGAAAGCGAAAGAAGACGCAAAAGAGAAGAAGGTGGAGCAACAGCAGAAGGAGATAGACGATCTCAAGGAGATGGTGAAGGCACTCATGGAGAAACTAAAATAAACGGAAACGTTAGAATGGAAAAAACGAATGTCGTCTGCCTCTACCAAGCAATGCTGGAAGCAGAAGACAAAGGCTTTGATTCTGTTGTGGAGATGTGGGAGGCAGAATTAAAAGAAAAGAAGACAAAGGAATGGGAGGAAGTCCGGCAGATCATTTTGGAGATGAGCGTTCTAAATGACAAAAAAAAATGAGTTCATAAGGTAGAATGGCATTCAACTTCAACTTCTTCAAAGGATCTACCATGAATCAGGTCCAGAACTCACTGCAGTATTGGATAAACGGACTGATCTCCGCCGAGGAAGCAGATAAACTCAAAGCAGATAAGGAGAAAGAAATCTTAGCCAATGTTGTCGTTGAAGGGGTGGAAGACTCCAAAGAAGATAAATCAGCCAACGTTGCTACCCCCGCCTTACTACGTGTCGCCCAAGTTAATCCTAACCTATATGAATAATAAGGACGTTGAATGGCACTGCTCTAATTACGGCTTGTTGTTTTACTACGATAATTTTTACTTTACCTAAATAGAAGATGGCGACTGTTGCCACATATTCCTTTTATATATCGTCCGACAAACGCCAATCAGGAACGAATACCGATATGAACATTCAACTGTCCCAGATCATCACCCGACAAGCACGTAATAGCCATTTCGTAGCAACCGTCCACGGAGCAACCATTCCGTTCTCCTTCTACCAGTTAAGCAGTGATATCACAGCATTACCCGTTGTTATTCAGCAAGGTAGCAACTTTTTTAGCACAACGCTCAACATGACTGTTGGAAATTACTCCACTATTTCTGTCCTTGATGAACTCGCCACGAAACTGACTGCCATCTGCTCTGGAACAATTACTCCTTGTGTATCCTTCACTCCTACTTTCAACTTTGTCTATAACACAACAACAAGTAAAAGCACCCTTTCACTATTAAGCGTTGTTCCTAACACTTCTCCATCAAATACATCTGTCATTTACCTGCAGTTTGCTTCCAATCCCTCCCTTGGACTCTTCTTTGGTTTCGCCTTTAATACTACTATTTCTATTGGACTTTCTGCGACTGGCTCAAAACTTGCTGTTGCGAATCCCGTTAGTTATCTACTGCTCCGATCACCCTCCTTACGACAATACAAAAACCGCGAATGGATAGTAGAGCAAGATGTATTTAGTGATATATTATACCATATACCGATTCAAACCAACGTTAATACCTATATTAATTGGTATGGAGATTCTCACCCGGTTTCATTGGTGAATGACACGATTTCTAACTTGAACTTCTACTTGACAACAAACTTGTCCTATACCCCCATTGATCTTCAAGATCTTCCTTGGTCGTTTCGCATGACCATTTCTGAGGTCCTTCAGCCTAACTACGAGTCCCTTTACTCTACCGCTTTTGTGAACCAGCCCTTCGCGAATGCCCCTATAGAAACAGATGCTACGACGGACGAGAAGGCGACACTGGAGGCTGAGAAGGCAGATGTCGTGAAACGCCTTGAACGGTATCGGAAGAAACTGGAAATGAAGAAGATAGACGACTCCCGCAACCTCGTAGAGACAAAACCAGTAGGAACAAGCGACTACCAATAAAAAAGCAATCCGCTCAATAGAATGTTCTACTTCAATGGGAGTGGACAGCCCGTCCAAATCTTTAACAAGCGTAGATCAAACTTTAGCGACGGAGGCTACGTCAAGTATCACCCCAATAATCAGTTCTCCGACCAGGATTCCATCGCCTCGTGGTTAGAGCCAGGATCGCTCGTGATTCCCACAAAAATCATGGAGTCCGGTGTGATGAAGGGCTACAAAGGACCGCTTACGGATAGAACCGTCCACGATACGTCAAAACTGTCAAACGTCATCATTATGCCTGGTGAGTTCGTAGTAGCCAAGAAGTATGCCTCCGCCGTGGAAAAGTATTTAAAGAAACGCGGGATCACGTTGCCGTTAGACGAATAAAATCTATGGAGTAATAGTTATGGTCTTAGTCCAGTTCATTATCACTGCAGCAAACAACGACTCCTATTTTACCCTTCCCGTCTCTGGAAAGTGTAGTATTCGTGTGCTAAACGTTTCTTATCATGCTACGGAAGCCAATACTAACTCCCGCGTCGTTCAGATTCGCTCCGACCTCCTCCTCTTTCCATACTCACCGGCACGATTCCTTACCATTATGAGCAATCCGCAAGGAAATACCTCTTTTGATTCCAGCCACAACGAGTATAGTCTTCAAAACATTGTTCTCCAAGGACAGATCCGTTTGGCGGTGGTAGACAATGCTACGGGGGCAACACCCAATACCTTTCAGCATTTGGTTCTATCGCTTCAGATTGAGTCTATGAACGATACCTTCAATCCTAAAGATCAGTATTAATTCTTAAGAAGAAGTAGAGATGCTCCGACGCACACACCCAAACCACTTTACTACGGTTCATACGGATTACGCAAAACCACAAACTCCCTTTATGGTATCTGAACCCGTTCTGGAAGAAGCCCAAGCCCCCCATCGCTCCATGACCGAGCCGATCAAGAAAGTTGCTCTTGCTCCTCCGAAGCAAAGTAAGTTCCAAAAGCGAAGATAAAAAGACGTGAGTTCCACTCTGTTTTTTTTTCTTTTTAGTATTCAGATACAAGAATGTCCCTTCACACCGTTGGTTCTGATGCTACGTATATCCTCCCCGCTTCGTATGATTCCGTCCCCCAGGCGTTCATGAGCAACAAGAGTGCCAAGCCGATCCCCTGCTCTCTCCAGACCGTCAACATTCCCGCGTTGACCGCTACCGCCAATGCGTCCGGCACATCAATCATTCAGTTGCCGTGCGGAAGTTCTGCGGGCATCATGCTCAACCCTTACATTCGTTTTGATGTTCTCCTTGCTGGTGGTGGTGCTGATGCTGTATATACTTTTAAGGGTGCGACCAAGTCGGCGACCTCTCTCATCAACCGCCTTTCCACCTACATCAACTCAGTGCAGGTAGACAACATTCAGAACGCTGACCAAGTGTATGACCTTTTGTTTTCCCACTCTACTTCAAACGACTGGATTACACACGATGCCCAGATCCTTATGTATTCGGGTATTGCATCTGCAGCTGCAGCCCCAGCCCTCCGCACAGTTGTGATGCCTCTGATTGGTGCACTCGGGACACAGCAGGGAGTGCCTCTCTTTGCATTGAACGGCACACTGCAGGTTCAACTGGACTTCAACTCGGTTGCTCGTGCCGTCTACCAGTCGGGAGGCACTGCCATCACGGGCTTTGCGATTAGCAACGTCCAGTTGGTCTATGACAAGATCAGTGTGGAGCAGATGTTCGTGGATAAGGTCAAGTCCGACATGGCTCAGGGTCGCAAATACGTCCTTGGCTACACCAACTTCCAGTCCACGACCCTTACCCCCGGTCTGTCAGCATTCTTCAACTACGGTTTGAACGTATCATCACTTCGTGCGGTGGCTGCACAACAAATTCTTACTTCAAACCTTTCTACCATTGGAGAGACAGGTGTCTCGGTGGTAAACGGTCTCACGCAATTCCAGGTCTCACTGGACGGTCGCCTGGTCAACTCCAACACCCTCAACGCTGTTGCGAGTCCCGCCCTTGTGTTCGCCGAACTCAACAAGTGCTTCTCACGTCTGTTTGATGCTTCCATCACGGACGTTAGCACTGGTGCTACTTATGCCACGACCTCCTTTGCAGCCGGTGTATCGGCTCAGCGATGCAACGAGGCTCTCGCGTTCGCAGGCAGTCCGGTGTCGGTCGTTGGCATCAACGTTAACGCTGCAGACAACGCGACTCACACGATGTTCTTGTCCTTCATCAGCGACTACCAGTTGCTCATTGATGCATCGGGTGCAGTGGAGATCGTTCGTTAAAGAACTTTCCCTTAGTAGAATGCCCTACGTCATCAAGCCATGCCCCAACGCACCCGGCTACAAGGTCTTCAGTCCCACTCGCTCCCTTTCCAAGAAATGTCTTCCCCTTAAAACCGCAAAGAAACAGCGTATTGCCGTGTATCTCTCCGAGAAACGAAGAGGTCAGATGGGCAAATAATTAGTATAAGTAGAGATGTATCAGATACTCCCCTACTCATATCAGCAAGCAAAGCGTCTCAACGTGTTTATCAAACCCAGCGAAAACCCGAAGAAGAAGATAGATGTGTATAAGAATAAGAAAAAGGTTGCGTCCATTGGCGATCCAAACTACCAAGATTATCCTAACTATCTTCAGAAGGACAAGGCACTGGCTGACGAGCGTCGCAGATTATTTCGTGCGAGACACAAAGGAAACTCTGATAAAGTAGGCACTCCTGGCTACTACGCCTCAAAAATTCTATGGTAGATACAACCCGTTGTGAGACCATCATACAACGTATACAAGGACAATCACTTATTATCATTAAATTAAATTGGATTTGTTTTACAAATCGTGTTTAATCAAAAAACAGACATCTCGCGGGACTGATACGGGTTGTGCTGCAGTTGGCTGAGACGCTTATCAATCTTCTCCAGTGCTTTGATCCGTTTCTCTGCCTTCACTTGATACTTGGCTACCTTGTAGTCGTCCTCGCTCTCGGAACTGTCCTCATCAGCAGTGGTGGTCTCCGTATCATAAGAATACTTGGGAGCAATCCGCTTCTTGGGTGCTTGTTTGCGTTCGCGACGTTTACGGGGCTTTACTTCAGGCTCGGACTCTGATTCGGTGTATTCTGTTTCGGACGGGGCAGGAGTGTAGTCAGAAGTTGGCTCAACGATAACATTCTTAGGGGCTTCCTCCTTGGGCTTACGATTATAGATTCGCTTAGGCAAGATCTTGACAAGGATTTTGTCCTCTGGAATGCTCTCTGGAATGACCTCCTTTACTACTGCACGACGCTCAATCGCTTTTGCCTTATTGCGTTCAATCAACTTCTCCAAGTTCGCTTTTTGCTTCTCTGAAAGTTCCTTCTTAGGACGCACCTCCTTCTCATACTTGGTAGCGGAAATCTCCTTGATGATAGGCTCTGGTGGTGGGGGAGGAGGAGCAGGCTTGGGCTTGGGAGCAGGTTTATTCATGAGGACGACTTCGCCCACGGGGGTGGGGGGCTGGGAGGATTTGCGTGGCATCTTTTTGTTCTTCTATTGTTATGACAAGAAATAAAATCTCGGACCGGACGCATTAGAATCCGCCCCGTCCTCGTGCCATTACTCGTTGACCGGACATACCACCCATTGCCATTGATGGCTCGCCACCACGACCATACATCATCATTTGCCCTCGTCCTGGAGGTCCTGGATTGTAAGGAGCGGGCATAGGAGAAATATCCATACCACCCATCGCCATACCACCACGAGCCATACCACCACGAGCCATAGCAGGTGCTTTCAATTCCGCAACAGCGTCCTTCACGTCCTGAACGGAGAGGTTTGCCTTTGCAGCCTCAGCAGGGAACTGCTTGATCACGCTGATCAGTTGTGCTGGGGTATTGATGACCTTCGCCTTGAAGCCCTCTGGGACCATACCACCCTCCTCAAAGCGTGGCATCACCTTGCCTCCCTTCTTGTATAACGAGTTGACACCCTGAGCGAGTGCTGGACCGACCACTGGAATCATACCACCAAGAGCAGTGGTTGCTCCCTTGGCGACTGTCTTGGCAACATTACCTACGAAACTGGATACTGCTCCGCCCATTGTTTTGTTCTACTACGCATCAGAAATAAAAATAAATCCTACCGTAGCGGATTCATAGACCATCGCTTAGCAAGTCAATGTAGGGCGTGAGTGTTGGATCGGTGTATTCCATGTCAATGTTCGCGTATTTGTCCAGTGAGACCTTGACACCAAGGGTCTTGAAATAGGAAACGAACTCCTTCGCCAAGTAGTCTCCGTAGCGTCCAAACATCTTCGCATTGATAAAGAGTTTCTTCGCACATCTCTTATGACCAACGATGAGTGTCTCCTTGGTGATAGAAGAGTGATTCATGTAGGCTTGGAGGAATGGGTTGGTTTCGGTCAACGGCTTCGCACAGCACATACAGGTGATGCCAAGCAGTTCAATGCCGAATCGCTTGATACACGATGAGCCAATGGGATCTAACATCGCGTCATTGAAACGATTTCTGATGACGTGATGCCAGTAAATGTTCTCCTTTCCACATAGGCATTTCAACCCAGCGTCCACGTCATAGGCAGACTGAATAACGATCCACTCACTGCACAGTCGCTTGTGGCTGAGGATAGATGCCTCTGGATAACTGGAGTTCTTCTTCAAGATCTCCATGAGTTGCTTGTAATGTGTTCCCGCCTCAGAGATCTCCTTCGTCATTTCTGTTCACCGTCTTTTTTGGAGACCAGACCAATCAATTTTTGTAAAAATTGACGAGTGGGTCTACCATTTGTCATGTGAACACTATATAGAATGTCGTCGGAGTCCAAGGAAGAGGAACGCAAAGCCAAGCAGAGAGCCTATTATCAGGCGAACAAGGAGAAGATCAAAGCCAGAAAGGAGAATGAGCGTAATGAAGAACGTTTAGCCAAGGAAAAAGAACTCAAAATAAGGGCGGAAAAATACAAAGCCCATAAAAAAGCCTATAGAGAGGCAAATAAGGAAAGACTAAAAGCCTATGATAAAGCCTATAAGGAAGCAAATAAGGAGAAAATCAACAAGCAGAAAAGAAAGAATTACCGAAAAATGATGACGACGCTGGATCAGAAATCGGGAAGTCTTGCAAGTCCGGCGTAGTCCGGTCAACCCGTCTCATACGTTTTGTCGTTCTTAGCGACTATTTTTAATACACACTATCCATTACACTATTACAATTCAGACTGCAATTTCTAAAATACTAAAACTATAATGCAAAAGAGTCTATATGGAAAATCAATCTTTGGATACTTTTGGAAATGAGAAATATTCATTTTGGAAATTGCACATGAATTGTAATATAGCAACGAGTCCTATCTCTTCAAAAGAGTCGTTAAGAACGACACAATGTATGAGTCGGGATCACCGGACTACGCCGGACTCAATAGACTTCCCGATTTTCAGAAATTTGAAGACCCCTGAATCCCCCGGCACTGCCACCGACCGCAACGGACTACGGTCTACCGAAGTAGCCTAAAGAATTTCGTAGTGTATAGTATAGAACAGAACCGACCATGTCATACTCCCTCAACGATCACGTGCGACGCTCCAATAACACCGACTCTGACGACTCTAAATCCAACACTTCTTCTATTTCTTCTTATCGCCAAGATGATCTTTGCCCTTGCTGTGGCAAGGAGATGCAAAACCGTTTCATGTTCAACCACCTTCGCAAGTTTCACCCTGAGTATGTCAAGGGTATGTATGGGGTGTGGAAGCCAGAGCAGATGAATGAACTGATTGCGGAGAACCTACCCTTTCCTATTGAGTGGGTCGTGAAGGACGACTTTGATGATGACGTTCCAAAGACCCTGTGGGGTTGCCTTGGTTGTAATAACACCTACACGACCGAACAGAACGCCAAGAAGCACTGTAATGGCAAGTGTAAGAAGGATCACAATGCGAACCTTCGTCGTATCAAGAAGGAAGAGCAACAGGACAAGGAGAAACGCGATAAGAAGATGGGCGAGGCTCGCTACCGTTGGCTGAACCGCACTGCACAGCAGGTTCATGCGTGTATTCTCCAAGACATAGAGTTCTATGACAAGAGATACCAGGACGCGGGAACGAAGATTTCTCGCTACCTACACACCCTCAAGCATGAGAACGCACGGGACTACGTCTACTTCCCTGAGCCGACACCTGAGTTTGTGGACGATAAGAAGAAAATGGAACTCTTGGAGGAGCAGTTGGACAAAGCACGTATCAAGTGGCGACGCATGTATGAGGATATCCTCCCTGTGCTATGGGGTCAGTGTGGAGTCGTTTCTCACACCGCCTATGAGGAACTTGAGAAGTTGATTTTCCACGTCAATCAGGCGGACTACAAATTCTAAGAAAAAGGAGTCTCCTCCCAAAATTTCTTTAGTTTCTTTTTCATGGTTAGACATCATAGCAGTCTTCGTGAGCAGAGGTGAAGTCCGAAGACGCACGACAGAGCGGACACTTTCGTTTTGATCCTTCCGCTTTGATCTTGATGAAGCAATGTTTGTGAAGAATGTGTCCACACGGCTGTTTGATCCAACGTCCATCATTTTCGTGGCACACACAGCAGTCGCCTCCTTCTTCTTCTGAGCGAACATAACTATGAATGTAGCATGTATCACATACTCCATTCATCGTCGCAAGACAGCCACAACGGCAAAACGTCCACTTGTTTTTATTCTCTTCTACCCAGTCCAACCAGGTCAGTAGCATCTCCTTTGACACCGTGTCTATGGGAAACGATTTGCGTTCCATTGGATACCAGTGGTTCTTTCCGCCATCGGTATAGAGAAGGGAGACAATGAAATCCATTTTGTCATAACGACACTGATCACATGTATCTCCATAGACCAATTGTCTCTCGCTATCATCACACCCATATTGGTGATGCGGGAGAGTGAAATCCAATTCTATTTTCCACTTCTTACCGAAGGAGTGGTGATCAATTTCGCCGTCCGAATCGTCTTGTGCCTCTTTCGCACGCTCCAGGTTGGAATCAAACTTCAACTCCACCCACCGTTTCAATACCGTATAGCCTCTCTTGGACAGCGAGATCGTCTCCATTTTTGTGTGCCTCTTTTTTAGCAGTCGCACTCGTCAAATTTTATTTAGAAACCGCCACGTTTACGCGACTGATTACCGATCATGGGAGCAATCTTACCACCCTTCTTAGCCCCCACCCACTCCTCAATGCCCTCACCGCCTGATTTTATTTTTTTGAAAACCTGCTGCAAGGCACTGCTCGTAGTAGTCTTTTCCAATGAATCAAAGTTCATAGAAGGAAGGTTGATACGCTGTGTGAAGGTCAAAGGAAGACGACCGCTGATCTTGAAAGGAATATCTTTTACTTGGCGGATTTGTGCTGCAGTAAGTCTGTTGAACCAAGTGATAGCGTCTCCTGCATTATCAAACGGTGGCACGTCCGTAAGCACTTCGTTAGGACCTGGAAAGCGAATTCCCTTTTCTGCCTGCATCTCTCTAATGCGACGAGCATCTCCCTCTGCCTTGATACGCTTATTCCAATCACTCATAGCATTGCCCATCTTGTTCTAATAGAGATAGAATATTATTTTTGCTCAGCGTTTGCTTTTTTTAGTCCCTTCAAAAGCCTCCTTATCAACTCTATGTCCTCCATTTGGATAAAATTGATGGAACGGGGCGTGTATATTAAACCAGAACAAAATATAATCTACGGTATAGCAGAATGTCAACGATTGAAGAGACTCTACGGGCGAACCGCCCCAACCTCTCCGCGAACTCTATCCGGACGTATAAGTCTATCATTTCAAATTTTGGGAAGCAGATGGGCATCAAGATTGAGACTCCTGAGGACGTGATTACCCATCATCGGGCGATCATGGACCACATGAAAAATCTAACTGCAGGTGGCATCAAGACCCGTCTGTCGGCGTTGATTGTGTTTATTGAAAAAGAGGCGGAACAAGCGAAGGAAGCACTTGAACGTTTTGGGGAGATGATGAAGACAAAAATGAAACAAGTAAACGAGGAAGCGGACGAACAGAAGATGACCGACAAGCAGAAAAAGGCTATGATTCCTTGGGAAGACGTTCTTAAAAAATACCATGAACTGGAGAAGGAGGTGGAGCCTCTACTGGAGCAGGACGATTTGTCCAAGGAGCAATTCGCACGCTTTCAGATGTATGTCCTCCTATCATGTATGGTGCTGGTTGAACCGAGACGCTCCTTGGACTGGACGGAGTTCAAACTGCGGAACGTGGACGAGACCAAGGACAACTTCCTTCGTGTCGTGAAACGCAAGCCTTTCTTGGTGTTCAACACGTATAAGACGGCTAAGGAGCATGGACAGCAGATTGTCCCTTGCCCTCCGAAACTCTACAAGATTCTCAAGGGAGAATGGTTCTTGAAGAACGAACACGATTGGCTTCTTATGAACTCTACGCAGAAGAACAAGATCAATTCTACTCAGTTCATGAAACTGCTCTATGGCTTCTTTGGCTCTAATGTCTCCACGAACATTCTACGCCATTCCTACTTGAACAAGAAATACAAGGACGTTCCTTCTATCAAGGAGATGAAGAAGACTGCTACTGCCATGGGACACACTGTGAAGCAGGCACTGCAGTATGTGGTCAAATAAAAATTGAACGGGCAAACCCCCTTATAATGAGTCGCACAAGAACGAACAAGCAAGAACGAACAATGGAGGGATTTGATATGAACGACTGGGAGATTACAGAGGAGTTGATTGACGATGATACGGGACGACACTACAAGTTTCTGTTCTATAAACACAACGAAGGAGAAAAGCAGTATGGTGCTTGGTATTGGTCTCCAGAGGAGATCTACTTTGAAGTATATGAGAGGCGTGAAGGTGGGCTTGACTTCGTAGAAGGCGGTATGACGTGGAGCGAGGCACTGGAGTATGTCATTGAGAACGAGGAGTAAACACAAAACAAACAAAAATAAAAATTGACGGGGCAACCTGTCTTTTTATTAGTTGCCCACCAATAGAAGCACCATGAACACCAACATGACCTACACGACCGAACTTGAACGCAAGAAGAACATCATCATCACCTTCATTCGCTACGTAGAGAAGGACTACAATGGCGTAGCGACGATGTGCCTGCGACAAGCCTACTCTACGATGTATGAACTCCTCAAGGAGACTCCTGTGGCAGAGAGAATGAACGTGATTGATGGCTACGAAGTGGAAGTGATTCCGCCTGCCTCTGTTCCTGCTGATCCGAGCCGAGAGAAGTTCATTGCGAATATCCTTGGAAAGATGATGATGACCATCTTCACCCTTACGCATATGGACTTGAAAGAAGATCTCCTTGAGGCGATGAAGTCTATCGCTGAAATTCCCCTATGAAAGCAACCAAAATAAAAAGCGAAAACCAAAAAAGTGATTGAAAATAAAAATTGAAAGCGGGCGACCGCTATTTTTATGACCGCACACAAACGAGTAAGTAAGCACACGATGAACAAGATTGAGAAAGGAACGACTGTTATCCTGGGACTCTTTGACGGAACGTCCGTCGCCTTTGGATTATCCAAGGACAAGTATCCAGGTTTCGCTCGGGCGATCAAGGAAGGAGGACGTGAACAGTTGGCGAGACTGTTGCCCGAGTTCGGCACGAAGGAAGCAGTTGCGGAAGCCCTCTATGAGCAGATGGTAGAGATGCACAACAAGATTCTGGCAATTTCCTCCTTCGTGGACGACGATGTCCTTGAGCGAGCCTGGGGCGGTGATTTGATTCAGGAGAAAACACGCTGGTTTCTGAACATCAGCACCCTGCTCCACTTGAAGCGTATCAAGAACGACGATATGTATGGCTGGTTGCTGATGGACCACAACTCCTCGGTGATAATGAACGACCAAGAAGGACCGACCGTCGCAGTTCATGGTAGAGACGGCATGAGCGGTGAGAAGATGATCAAGAAGGCTCAAGCACTTATGGCACTCCACAAGAAGAAGTAAACACATTCCACGACACAAAAAAAGCAAAAAAATAAAAATTGACGGGGCGACCTGTCTTTTTATTAGCCGACCACCACTCACCATTACAATGTCTGCCTCCCAGTCCCCCCCTTTCATCTCCGAACTACTCAGCCTCAACGATCCCATCACACGCAAGCAAAAGGCATCTCAGATGTGTTCTTCTTGGGCAACGGCTCGTGTCTTTAATGGAACGACTGGTTCTGGATTTGACTACGCTGGGACTCGTCGCAACTGTGCGTATCGTCTTGTTGAACAGCACATCTCGTGCGTGTTTGGAGAGTTCTTCGGTTCGTGGAAGAAATACTCTGAGAAAGGATACAACTTTGGAGCGATGTATAGTGAGGCTCGGAAGACCACCAAGAACGGCATTGAGATTCTCCATGCCCAGCCAAAAACGCTTCCATTCATCTTTGAAGCAATTGATGCCATCACCGTCGCCGAACTCAAGGAGGCGTGTAAGAAGAACGGACTCAAGCCGACAGGAAACAAGAAGACCCTTATTCGGTCATTGATGAAGTTGTAAAGTGTCCCATGAACTCAACCATAAGTAGAAAGCGAAAACCAAAAAAGTGAAAGAAAATAAAAATTGACGACGGCGATTGTCTTTTTATTAGGCACACTCAAGCCCCCTGCACACCATGCCCTACTCCCACGATCTCCGCTGTGGCTACTTCTCACTTGACCTTAACATGGCTTGGTTCTACCAAGCGATGTCAGAGTCATTCCTGGAGTTTGACTTCCGCCCCACCAAAACCACATACTCGCAAACCGAAGAAGAAGCGATCCAACTCACTATCAACCTCTTTGAGAAGCACATTGAGGAAGCCTTCCACGACTGGACCGTCTACAAGGTCATCGGCTTTGAGAAGGGAACTCATAAGTATGGAGACTACCACCACGTCTGGGAGTTCCTCTTTGACATCGCGGAGTTGTATGCTCGCGATCACCCCGAAGTAGAGATCACCCACGTCAGCGACGATGAGTAATAGCAAACCACGACACAAAAAACGAAAACCATAAAAATTGACGGGAGGCGACTCCTGTTTTTTTAGTGATAATAACGGTCTAAGATGAGTGTTGTAAAGAGAAAGCCAAAGGTTGGTGGTAAGAGAAGAATCGGCGATGCAGTCTTCAAGATGATTGTGGAGATGGCATATGAGATGAAGTATGCGAATCGCTACTGCGAAGCGGAACGCACCAACCGATTTACAAGCATGCCCCCTTGTTGGCTTAATGATAATATCAACAAACTTCCCTTTCAAGTAGAAACCAAAGACTATGAGGAGTTGAAGATTGGTGATATTGTCATTAACCTACACAGACAGCGGAACGCACACTGGTATCAGAGTCGTCTCGCAAAGGTAATCCGAATTAACAAGAAATCAGTTAGCATGGCGGATTGCGACCAAGAGGGACGGTTGGTGGAATACAATCCAGATGACGATTGCGACTTCCCTACGAAAGAAGCCCGCAAGGACTACAACAAGTTGTTCCCTCACTTCCGAAAGAATCCCACTCCGATCATCGTGGGAACGAAGCACCTACGATATGACGGCTGGGATTCTTAAACAAAAATAAAACGACAACCAAATAAAAATTGACGCGGGCGACCGGTCTTTTTTTAACCGCACCACAATTTAGACATGTCCAAGATTACCTTCTACGATATCATCGCTGACAAGCAACTTGACCAACAGGATCTGATCAAGGACATCGCAAACTTGAAAAAATGGAAGCCTACTGGTGAGAAACAGTCCTTTGCGGGCAACAAGACGCTCTACCATTTCCAAATGGAGAATCTCCTACGAACCCGTGTGGTGGGCAAGAAGATGATTCTTGAGGAAATCCTCGTGGACGACGAGGCATACGAGAAGTTGGCTCTTGCTGTCGCGAAACTGGGACGCACGGGAACGATGGCGAATCGCTTCTTTGAAGCCTACCGATTCAACCAGGCGGTAGTCTTCTTCAAGCCTTCCACTGCGAAGTGGATCTACACGAAGTTTCAAGCAACCCATGTCCTTGACCCTACGGCAGGTTGGGGTGGTCGCATGTTGGGAGCGAACGCTCTTGGCATTCACTACACGGGCATTGACACCAATGTAAATCTTCAACCAGCCTACCACGGAATGATGGAACTCATCAAAGATCCCAAGATGACAATGATCTGGGAGGATACTCTTGCAGTGGACTACGAGGCGATTGACTACGATTTCGTTCTGACCAGCACTCCCTACGTGAACAAGGCTGGGAAGATGGTGGAGGTCTACGAGCATCAGGTGATTATGGACGACTTCTATGGCAAATTCCTTGTGCCTCTGATTCAAAAGTGCCTTCGCCACATCAAGCGTGGTGGAAAGGTATGCTTCAATATGAACGCCATCATGTATGAGGAGGTGGCAAAACTGTTTCGCCCAGCCGACGAACAGCACGACATGCTCCAACAGAAACGCCTTTCAAAGGATAAGGGCGAGCAATTGTATGTGTGGCACAACTAAAAACTGATAAGACTAAAAAATAAAAATGGGGGGAAACCCTTTTTATT
>JAUKPQ010074003.1:0-21635 GCA_032273045.1 Chloridella minuta | reverse complement strand
CAACAGATTTACCATTTCTAGTAATACTAAGTTTGGCTTCGCCAACAATTTCTTCTAAAATCATATTATACCTCTATTTGTGAGATGTTGTTACGTTTCACAACATTTACTTTTTCCAGTAGTGGATGAGTAAATCCGTGTGAAACAAGGAAAGTATTTAAATGCTCTTCGCGCAATAATACTTCTACTAATTTTTCTTTGCCATCAGTGTCAAGTGTTTCTACAGTTTCATCTAAAATTAGTAAATTAATTCTTGAACTAGATAAAGTTTGCATTAATTTTCTAATTGCTAGTAATGTAGCTACATTAACTCTGGCTTTTTCACCACCACTTAAAGCTAGTATTTCAATATCTTTGCCATTATCTGTAATAACAACATTGAGTTTATCACTAGCATTAATCTTGAAACTAATTTGGAATCTACCATCACTTAAATCTACTAAGTACTTATTAGTAATTTCTTCCAAATCTTTTACTAAACATTCAATCTTATAAGCAACTAAACCAGTTGTACTAAAAGTTTTAGTTAGTACATTTAAAATACTCATTCGCTCACTGAGTTCGTGCAGATTAGAACTATAAATTTCTAGTTCTTCCCGCATTTCTACTAATTGTTTGCTTACTAAGTCTACTTTAGTATTATGAGCTAGTACTTCTTTATTTTTGGCCTCTGCATTAGAAATTTGTTTACGCAAAGTTTCTAAATTGGCCTCTAATTCTTTTAGAGTAGATTCAATTTGTTCTTTGTCTAAAAGTTCATTTTGTAATTCAGTATCAATCAATCTATGATACTTTTCCCATTCTTCTTGAGATTTTTGTGCCTGCTCCCAAGCCATTTTTTCGGCATTGTATACAGAACTTTCAGTATTTAATTCCGATATTGCTACAGCTAATTTTTCTAATTGAATATTAGTTGTTTTTTGAATTGTTACTTGTTCGTGAATTAACTCATCGATTTTTTCTTTATCTATGTGTTGTAAACAAGTAGGACAATTACCTTCTAGCTTTTCCATTTTTTGAATAAAAGTTTTACTATCTTTTATAGTTTTACTTAATTCAATGGTTTCATTATTTAATACTTTAGTTTTCTCATTGATAAATTGTATATCTGCTTTAGGCTTATCAGGAATTGGCAATAAATTAATTTTAGATTGTAACTGTTTGTAAGTATTATTTTGCTGAATCTTTTTATTAGTAGACTCCAAACTATCTAACTGTTGTGATAGTGTTAGTGTTTCACTGTATAATTTTGTATCCATTTCTGGAACTTCAATAATTGGTTTAATACTTAAATCAGTAGACTCATATTTGTTTAACCAACTACTAACAGTGCTAACTTTTGAATTAGCAGTAGCAATATCTTTTGCTAATTCTGTAGTTACTTCTTTAAAAATTTCTGCTGCACGAGTATACTTTGAAAGATTTAAAATCTCAATAAGAAACTTTTTACGAGCAGTATCAGGAGCAGTCAAGAACTCTAAACTACTAGCATTGCTCTGATAAACAATTTGTGCAAAACTTTTATGATCAAACCCTAAGATTTCTTCAATCATCTTGTAAGTAGCAGTTGCAGTATGTGCACTGATATCATTACCATTTTTAAATAGTTTTACTGTTTGAGCAGTACCCCGACTAGATTTAATAGTATAGTCAATTCCATCCCTATTAAAGTCTAGTTCAATAGTATAATTTTTGTCCTTAACATATCTATTTAAAATATCTGCTTTCTTAATACCTTTAGAGTTTTTATTAAACAAAACTTCTTCTAGAATAAGTGCAATAGAACTTTTACCGTGTCCATTACGGCCAACTAATTGAGTTAGTGGGGCAGCAACAAAGTCAATTTTATTATCTTTTCCATAGCTAAAAGCATTAGCCCATCGTAGTTGTTTTATAGTTATCATTTATAGCTAATCTCTTTTTTAGTTCTGGTAAGCCGCCAATATGCTCTCCGTCAAGAAAAATCTGTGGAACGCTTCTAGCATTGGGTACTTTTTCAATTAAATCTTTTTTAGTATATTTACCGCCACCAACCATACATTCGGTATATTCAATTGCAAATGAAGTTAATAAGCGTTTAGCTTCTGTACAAGCAGGACAGTTAGTTTGTGACCATACTTCCGCATTACTCTGACTCAATTTTTTCTGCATAAGTTTGAAACTCCTTTAATACATTTTCAATTGTATCTTCTGGTAAATTTAAAATATACGCAAGATACTCCCTAACTTCTTCCGCCATAGACATTTCAGGATCTAAAATCAGTGCACTGTCTGTATCACGTTTAATTACTTTACGATCAATTAAATCACTGTCTTCCAACTCACCAAGTTCTTGCATATCGCCTTCTACTTGATAAATTGTGTGATCATAATCAGTTGGTGGTTTAGGGTCTTCTACATTAACAGTCTTACGAATAAGTTGTGGCAATTGTAATTTTCGCCACTCATGAGTTAAAGACTGGGTATCCAATATAACAACACCAGTATCCACATTATGACGATGAAAACTAGTAGTGACAGGACTCCCAGGATAGACAATGTTTCTTTGGCAATTTTCATAGCTATGAAGATCGCCAGCCAATACCACTTTCCAGCGATCAAATAAAGTTAAGTCCATTTCAGGTTTAACGTGTGGAGGGATTTCTCCACGAACGTGTGTAAAACAAATATCTCCACAAATTTCAAAAGGAGACTTTTCAAACTCTTTTAGTTTGTTGTATGGAATAAAATCCATATTTTCCACTTTACAATAGTCATCAATAACTGTAACTAGTGGATTTAATCTATTAGTAACTTGTTTTAGATTACTAAGAAATGTTGTATCTTTTTTAACGGCTTCGTGATTACCTGCATAAATAATTGTTTCGACTTTACAACTATTTACTAAGTCAAAGTAAGTTTCTAATTCTTCCATATTAGGAAGTTTATCAAAAACATCTCCACCTATAACAAATAAATCACATTCACTTTGGATTGCTTGAAATTGCTCCCAAAGCATATTATACCTATTTTTAGCCCAATCAACAGGTACATTCTTCTGACCCAATTTAATATGTACGTCAGCTGTAAATAATACTTTCATATGACCTTTATAAGACAGAAAAGCCCGCTAAGCTATTCGTTTAGCGGGCTTTATTGTTGATTAACCTAATTCTTTGACGGCTTCAGCAGCAGCACTATCAGTGCTTTCTTCTTCATCAGTATTGCTTGTGATTTTTTCCAACAAGGCTTTTACTTCTGCTTCTGTAGGACGAATGAATTTTTCATCAATAGGTTTAGCTGCATCAGCCAAGGCACGCTCTTCATCTGTCAATGCGCGTGGTTTGCAGCGCAAGACTTGTAAAGTATATTCCACGTTGAATGGAAGCGGACCTGTTTTTTGACGCTTAAACACTACATCCCAACCTGTGTCATAGTCTGTAGGATCGCCCAAATCTTCGGCTGCTGATACAATTTGTTCAAACAGTTTCTTTTTCAGATTCAGGGCTACAACTTTATTCTGTTTAGGGTCGATGCAATTTACTGAATAACTCCAGCTGCACTTTGCATCGGGGAAATACTCATTAACATAGTCTTTTTCTACATTATCGAATTTTTCTTTTTCGCGACTAAAAGCGAGACACTCTACTGGAATGTCTTTATTGTTTGTGCCTTTTAGCCAATAAATATATCGTGGAAGAACTCCACCGATCAGACGAACTGTATTCTCTCCGTCTTTGTACTCATATGCCTCAACTTTATTAGATTGAGCTTTACCTTTTGTATTTTTGAAACTTAGTGCCATTTTTTAATTTTCCTCGTATTTGAAATAAATTTTGTTTTCTTTGATTGTTATTAGCGGATTTGATTTTATTGCGTTAAGGTCTATATCAGAAAAGAATGAAAGATCTAAATATCTATGACCATAGTGTTTATAGATTGCGTAGTCTCTACGCCCCGCTAGCCGAATGTATTGTGCTTTATATACTACATCTGTAGTTTTATCAGCAAAAAATAAAGAAGGCTTTATTAGAAAGCTATTACCTTTTAAGTTAAAGATCGGTTTGATCTTGGTATATTGGTTTTTAGGAATAGCTTTTCTAATAAAGTGCAATCTCAATTGTTCAACTAACTTTATTGGATCACACTGTGTATTGTTCTCTAATAAGGTAAGATTGAAGAAAAGTGTCATATACTGAAACTTAATATATATTATATCATTTTGGATAAGGCTTGACAAGTTGAATTTTTTACACCGATTCAACTTCCCAACCTTTGCGTAAGTAAAGTCCTAACCTGTCATTGTTCTGTTTTTTATCAGCCCAACCAGCAAATTGAATATCTACTACTATAGGGTTTAGTTTACCTTCATGAGGTCGCATAACACGACCTACAATTTGTTCTAGCAGACTATCGTTTGACATTGGTACTGCTAAAATAACGCAACTTAATATATTTATTGAAATTCCTTCTGAGAATATTTGTCTGCTTCCAGCAACGCACAGCTTTTCTTTGTTGAGTAGTTGTTCTTTTGCTTTTTGACGTTCCTCAAAACTGGTATCCCCAGTAACCAACAAACACGTATCACCAATATACTCCTTAACTTTTTCTAAGAACTCAACCCTATCAGCTATTATTAGTACTGAGTGTCCTTCTCGAATATGTACTTTAGCAATAAGGCTAATAAATTTTCTGTAATTATCTTGTTGTGTTAAATCATTAATTTTATCTACCCAAGTTGCCCCAGGTTTTAGCGTAATGTTACTTTTTACTAAATGCACTGTTGGTGGCAATGTATTAGATTGTGGTGGTCTATATACTGTATGACCAAAATAATCATCAAATAGTATGTGTTTACCATCTTTACGAATCATAGTACCACTTAATGCTATTCTATATCTAGCGTGAAAAGCATCTACAGTTCCCGCAAAAGTAGTGGCAGGACAGTGATGAGCTTCATCTAGAATGATAGTACCGAACTCTTTAGTTAGTTTACCTAAATGTTTAACTATAGTCTGTATATTTCCTACTACAATAGCCTGGTCTTCGATATCAAATTTGCCACTACCAATAATACCAGGAGTCATACCAAATAGAGTTTCTACTTCTTCTACCCACTGATCACGCAGTGCAGTAGTATGTGTAATAACTAAAGTTTTTTGACCAAACTTTTTAGCAATATGAAGTGCAGTAAATGTTTTGCCCCAACCTACCAAAGCATTAATGAAGCAAGTATCATTGGCTTTATCATACACTACAACCTGGTCTTCCCTTAACTCAAATCTAGCTTTTGGAAAAGGTACTGGCACTAGTACTCGTTTATCTACTAATTCATAGTGTTCAGGTACTAAGTCTAGTCTGCCTTGTGGAATTGATAGTATTCCGTTAATTAGTGTACTATAATTCTTAATTGTTTCTACACTCTGAAACTTTTTGGAGCCAGTATCTTTATGAATCTTATATGTAAGAGTACGCATTACTTCTTTAGTATGCTCTACTCCTGGATTGTCCATATAAATTCTATTACTAATGACTGCTTTTGGCATTATACTAATCTCCAAGTATCTTTTTGTGGTGATTCAAAATAGCCGTACAGTAAGTAACTATTATCCATATGTAATACACCAGCATATTGTTCGTAAGTTTCAGGTTGTTTCATAGTTTTAAATCTGCTTGCGATGCCTTCAAGTTCTAACACACACCCTATACCATCCGCAGGTAAAACTTTATTAATCTTTTTTGTTGTCAGCTTGGCGCGCTTGGTTTTTTTATGTTGAAATACTTTTCCGTGGCTATCAATAAACCACGTTGTTGATTTTGCTAATTTTATAATATCTATTAAAAAATATATTGCTGTTCCTATTGGGAACATATTATATTTTTGTAAAAGAATAAGCCTACGCAGTCCAAGCGTAGGCTTATCAATACTAATATCATCAATTAAACGATAATTTGTAGTATGTTTTGCAGTATCTTTGTCACTATATTCAGCTCTATAGTAAAGCATACTATCTTGTTGTAAAGGCTGCTTCTCACCCAGCCTGAACACGGGAAATACGATCTCCTGTAACTTCATAGTAACCTTCCCAATCGCCAAAGCTATAGTCGTCTCCAACGTCTTGGTCGACGCCAATAGGATGGTTGAGAATACTACAGCCCCAATCATGTTGAGTATTGCGTTTTAAGATTTGGCAATACTGTTCAACGTGTTCTTCTTTAACCAGTGCCACAATAGAGTCGTGTACAAGCATAAAGATTTTAGCGTCAAGATTGGCCTCAACAATATCCTTAGCAGTACCCATAGCACCAAGCAGATTAACGTCACTAGCAAGAGACTGCACTTCAGCATTAATGCCACTGCGTACTTCGTGAGCTGCAATACCTTTGTCACTAGAAAATACATTAGGAAGACGACGCTTACGACCAAAAAAGCTATAAGTATAACCGTTTTGTTCAATAAAACTTTTACGCGTATCCAACCAGTTTTTAAGTTTGCTAAATTTCTTAAAATACGACTTAATATCATCTCTAGCCCTATCTACTGGATAGTCTTCACCAGTTGCTTTTGATACAGTCTGCGACACTTTATTAGCACCCGAACCATATAAAATACCGAATGAAATAGCTTTAGCTGATTGACGCATAGAGCCATATTTCTTCTTTACATCTTCAACTGCACAAGGCAAGTCAAATACCATTTTAGCAATTGTTGAGTGAAAGTCGCCACCGCTAGAGAACACTTCTTGCAAATTCTTGTCGCCACTCAACACAGCCGCATAATACATTTCGGCTGTGGTCAAATCCTGCGATACAATTTTGTAGCCTGCTGGAGCTTTGATGCAACCTTTGATAATAGGATTGTCGCGAGGTATTTGCTGAGCGTTGAACTTGCCAGAACTACTAAGCCTACCGCTAGTAGTAAATATAAGATTGAAATTTGTACGAATACGACCATCACGATCAAGTTCTGGTAGAATCTTTGAAATATAGGTGTTTTGGATTTTTCCAAGTTGTCGTACTTTCAAAATAGCGGCTGGAAGTGGGTGCTCTTCTGAGAGCTGTTCTAAGACTTCGGCATCGGTTGAGATTGCTCCTGTTGCCGTCTTTTTTCCAGTAGGGTTGAGACCAAGATAATCGAACAAGACGACACGAAGCTGCATAACACTATTAGGATTAAAGATTTTACCAGTATCTTTCTCGAAACGCTTAACTTCTTCAAATCCATATACTACCTCTTTAGCTTTAGCAATTTCTTCATCTAAGTAAAGATTAGCTGCTGCCATTCGTTCTTGACTAATAGGAATTCCTACTTCTTCCATGTCCATTAAGAATAGTGTACCAGGAATTAAAATAGTTTCGTATACATAACGCAACTTATCATTCTTTTGCACAATAGGCAAGAACTTATGAAATAGTTCAAAAGTAACTGCTGTATCAATTGCAGCATATCGACTAATAGTGTCAAAAGGGATTAAGTCGTAAGTAAAATCATCTTGAAGAATACCATTTTTGCTACAGTATTCTTTCTTGAATTCATCTAGTTCACTGTCATAGTCGCCATAGTCTGTGTATTTGAGAGCAAGTTGTTTTAGACCATGACTATCGGTTTCGTCTAGCACATAGTGCATAACCATAGTATCATGAACACGCTTACGATTGAACTCTAACTGCAGATGATAATTAAGCATCTTATAGTCAAACTTCATATTATGAAATACAATTTCAAACTGATTACATATTTGTTGTAGCAAATACAAACAGTCTTCGTCCATACAGTCTGTAAGGATATAACGACCATGTTTAGGTTTATAAGTAACGGACACGCCTAACACATAGCCATCGCGTGGATACAGTCCTGTAGTTTCTGTATCTAGTGCAACATAGCCTTGAGCATTGTCTAATACTTCTTGAAGAAACTGTTTAGCTTCTTCAGTACTATCAATGCCTTTAAAATCCCCTTCAGCCATTTTCTTTACAGTACCGTCTACATATTTATGTAGTTTATCTACTGCACGCTGAAAATCTGGTTTACCTTCTGGTTTAAAAGCCAACATAGCAGGATTACTAATAGGTACAAATTTATCAGCAACAAGCTGTCCTGCATAATTAGTTACACTAGTAACTTTTGCATACTCTTTGGCAGCTTCCGCGCCTACTAGAATTACCAAATCATATTCGTCTAAGTCTACTTCTAGATCAACGTCTTTTTTCAACAATTTAGTAATTGGAACCGAACTCATATGATAGTGATCAAATTCAAACTGAAAATAATCACTATACCGAGTGCGGTTAGGGGCTTTATCAATCAAGGCTATTTTTTTCATAATTTTCCTATTCAATACTTTATTATAGCGTATTTAAGCTAATTTGTCAAGTCTATTTACTTAGATTACTTCGTACTCGTCTTTACCGCAGCCACACTCTGGGCATAGAAAGTCATCAGGTAATGTGTTCCATGCGCCTTCTGTAGCCTCGTCGTGCTCGTGTCCGCAAACTACACATACGTGTGTTTCACTCATTATAATGTCTCCAATACTTGTTGATAAGCTTTAGCATGGCGTTGTTCGATTTTCTGCAATGCAGCAAATCGTTTTTCTGCTTTTGCTAGTACTTGTGCAAATTGTTCAGCGTGGGTTTTGCTTTCTTCAATTTGATGAATTGCTTCAAATGCTGCTTTTGTATTTCCTTCTAACTCAGCAGCACGTTTAAAGTCTGGATACATTGTGGTAAACTCATAAGTCTCACCTTCAATTGCTTTTTGTAAACATTCTTTAGTATTAGGTTTACCAATAAGCAATTCTAAGTGACCCCAAGCATGTTGAAGTTCTTGATCTGCTGTATGCTCAAAGTGCTTTGCGACTTCTTCAAAACCTTCTTGACGAGCCAGTTTAGCAAAATAGCGATACTTAGTGTGAGCCTGGCTCTCGCCAGCAAATGCAGCTTCTAAATTTTTAATTGTAATACTCATAGTTTCCTTTATTTTGTAATATACTCAGCAATACTTTTTACATCTTCGTATGATAGTTCCCCTGGGTCTACACCATCAGGTAGAGTTACTACTTCTACGATAAAACTTTCTTGTTCAATAAGTGGTTTTAAATTTTTTGCTGCCTGAGCACCAGCATCATCTCCATCAAATAAAATATAGATATGAGTAATGCCTTGTGCTTTAAAAGGCAGTAACTTTGTACCAGTATCATTTTGTAAAGTATTAGTACCAAAGGCACATATTACATTTTCTAAACCTTTATCATAAAGATTTAACATATCAAAAATACCTTCAACAATTACCATAGACTGATAGCCACTAGGTAAATGAGCAGGTAATACTGGCATACGAACACCACTAGGATAATTAATATACCTAGGATTTCCGTTTGATAGAGTATGTCTTCCTACAAATACTACTGTTTTACCCGTAATATCTTTAATAGGAAAAATAATTCTATCCTGTAGTTTTTCTACTTGATTAGTATAAAAAGCTCCAAAATGTTTTAAAGTTTGTGGGCTAATTCCACGAAACTGTTTTGTATAGGGAGTATGTCCTAAAGGTAAGTCTAGTCCAAAAGTACCGACCTTTAGCTCAGCTAACTTTTCTTTTAGTTTAGCAATTTTAATTGGAATGGGATTTGTAAAAACCCCATAGTATTTAAATATATTTGTTTTAAATCCACAACTAAAGCAGTGAGCAATACCGCTCACCTTATCAACCCTAAAGCTAGGATTACTGTCTTCGTGTTCTGGATTTAAGCACTTAATTAAATAATCTCTACCGCTAACTGTAAAAGCTAAATTATTTTTATTAATTAGGTCTAGTACTGGGTCACTCATAATACCACTTTACTAAGTTGCCATGGTGGAACCACTGTTTCCACTGTGTCATTATCATAAGTAAGAATGATGTTACCCCAAAACTCAGTACCTAAACCACCATAGTGTAAAGTTTGTTCTACCACTGTAGCGTACTTTCTAGCCTGAGAATGATATACTCGCTCTCCAGGACTATATTCAGGACCTGCTCCATTACTATTTTTTCTGTGATCTTTAATCATTATGCGTTCCAAGGTAAATCAGAAGATGCATCATCTTGTTTTAAATCTTGTTTTTCTTTTTTGCCAGCCTTTTTAACTGGTTCTTTAGCTGCGGGCTTATCAACCGACTGTGGTGAGATGCGTAAGGTGTCCCAGTCGATCGGGCAAGTAAATGCCATTTCTCTACCGCCACGTATTTTTGTGGTGTCAAAGCTAATTGCATTTGTTTCCTTGTCATGGGCTTCCATAGTAAGAGCAATATCGGCTGCATCAAGAATACCTTTCGCAAACCTGGCTTCACCCGTTGCATCAATTTGATACGGCGAAACCATAACGATTTCATACTTACGGGCAAGGTTTTTAAGTTTCTTGGACACTTCAATCTGTGGCTTCCAATCATACTGATCACTACCTTCTAGGACAATTTGGTTAATGTAATCAACTACTACAACTTTTAGTTTATCGCCAAACTTGGCTTTGGCTTTTCCGATATGTAAGTCAATACTGCTTAGGGTCAAATCACGATCATCTACAATAATCATTTGATTGTCTGCTTTTAATAAGTGATTTCGTACTAAGTGTTCTTCAAATTTAAATCTATCTCTATGCCTCATAAAGTCACTGATAGTACTATCAGCATCTTGAAACATACCCGCCCTAGCTTTAACTACTCTAAGGACTTCTTCATCGGTTAATTTATGTTGTTTTAAATTCTGTAAGTTAACATTGGCTAAAATCGCTAGATTTCGTTCCATTGTTTCTTGTGCGGTCATTTCAATAGAGAAATAGATGCTACTGTTTCCAGCCTCATACTGATTAACAAAAATATTACTAGAAGTAATACTCTTGCCGCTACCTCGTTTTCCACCAATAAGTATGAGTTCCTGTCTAGCCACGCCCCCAAGCACAGCATCAAAAGTGTTGTTAAGTCCAAGATAAACACGTTCTTTTTCCAATTCATCAGGGTGACGAAACATCATCATGTCCGCCATTGTAAATACTTTTTCGCTAGTGTGAGTTTTTTCTTCGATTGTTAATGCGATATTAGCTAAATTATCCTTTATCTCGTTCGAGTCATAAAGCGGTAATTTATCTACGAATTTGTCTAATAATTTTACGGTTTCGTTTTGTGTGTATTGGTCGATTAGCGCATCTAGCGCTACTTCGGCAGAGACGTCTGGAACCTCAGTTAACCTGAGAGTAGCTAACGTCTTAGACGCTGGACCCTCCCTTAAGGTTATCTCAAGATCGTCAAACGACGGAACGGCACTATATTTTTCATAGTATTTATTAATTGAGCCGTAAAGGGAAGAGTACGCAGGGTCTAAAAATACTAATTTGAGACGAGCCCAAATATCTAAGTTCTTTTCACTTAGTAATTTATTTAGAACTACTGCGGATGTATCCAAAATTATCCTACTTTCGATTCATTATCAATGATAACTTGGTCAATAATTTCTGTAACTTTATAGAGTACAGATTCTCTTAATTTTTTAATATCTTGTTGATAAGCAGTATCTTTATCAAATAGTAGACTTAACTGCTCGTGCGTAATTAGTTGCTGTAATCCAAAGTAGATATGATCATATGCCATTGTACTTTCAGGCATAATTTCTACTTGAACAGCTTTGCCATAATTATGTGTGGCTTGTTTTACGACTTCTTCTACTGTAAAGGAGTCGTTATCGTGATATGTAATTGTTACTTTCATTTTTCGACTCTGCAAAGTAAAAAAGGTCGGGAGCCTAAATAAACTCCCGACCCACTGTTTAATTAAAAACTAATTAAGCAGCAGCCTTAGCTTCTGCTTTAGCCTTTTTAGCTGCACCGTCATAGTCGGCAACTTTAATGCCACGACGAGTAAGCAAAGTGCGAAGACCACGCTCGGTCTTATCAACAGCTTTAGCAATGTCAGCAACAGTCATGCTAGCAATAGCAGTACCCAGAGCTGTAACTGGATCAACAGTTTCCTTAGCATGAGAAACACGCTGTGCAGGAATCTTAGCAATCTGACCTTTGCGTGTCAAGCTCAGAGCCTTACCACGGACAGAGGCAACAGACTTATTGAGTGCTGTAGCAATATCTTCAATGAAGCTACCAGATTCAGCCATAGCAATAAACTTGGCTTCTTCAGCATCGCTATAAGTGCGAGCCACTTCAACTTTTTCAGCAGGCTTAACAGAGCCTGTCAACTCAAGAGCAAGCAACTTGCCTTGGATTTGTTTTGCAGTAAATTTGCCACCAGCAAACTGCTCAGCGATTTCTTTATAAGTAAATGCGCCTTCGTTATTCTGAACAAATTCAGCCAATTCTACGCCTTCATCGGCAGTAAATGCGCTAACTTTTTCTTTAGCCATAGAAGCAACATCATAGTCCAGTTGACGGAGTTTAGAGGCTACAGAACGAGTTGTGAAACCTAAAGTTTCAGCAGCGTGCTCAACAGTGTCAACGCTAACTGGGGATTGGTTGCCGACCATGTTGGTCAATTGTGCAACTGCTTCGTCAGACCATTTTTTGGTTTTTTCAGTCATTTTTATTTTCTTTCAAGAAAGTATTTAAGTTTGTGATAATTGTAATACCGAGAGACTCGGCTTTTTTGCGTTTTGAACTACCTTTATCTTCTTCATCAACTAAGTAATTTGTGGCTTTCGTCACAGATTCTACTGGGGTGTATCCTGCCTCTTCTAATAATTTGTAGGCTTCGGCTTTAGTTTTGAATGAAGATAATTTTCCAGTGATACAAATAGTTGATCCACTACTTGTATTGGAATTCTTTTGAGATTTAAACGAGAAAGGCAAAAACTCTCTCATCTCTTGGAAATCAGTTTCAAGCCAAGATAGAAGATTCTGTGTAACTTTATCTCCCAATCCAGCCTGCTTGCAAGTTTCATAACTGATCTCGTCTACAGATGTAACTACTTCACATAGTTTCTTACTTGCAGTTGAACCGACTAATGGAATAGAAAAACTAGCAATTACTGTAGCCAAATCAGCCGATTTACTACGGCTAATCTCGTCTAACAGTTTTAATGCCACTTTTTCACTACCGAGTGCTTCAACAACTTGATCTGAATCAAGATAAAACAATTCTGTAATATCTGCTAAACCAAGTTTTTCTACTGTGCGTGAACCCATACCCTTAATGCCAAGAGTCTTACAAAAGTGTTCGACTTTTTTACTAAGCTGAGCACCGCAAGCCGTGTTTCTACAAAAGAGCTGATCGTTGACCAGTTCAAGAGGATAATTACAGCATGGGCATTCAGTTGGTATTTGGATTCTCATAGTTTCTTTATCAATTTATATGTATATTATACCCGAATAAGCAGCTTGTGACAAGTGAAAATTTCAAATGCCCTTGGCTAAAAATTTTACGCATCTACTTTGTGAAGTATGCAAGGGATAATTTCACCACTCCTAATTATTGCCACGGTGTCACCGATCTGGAGATCCAGCATTTCAATGAAACCAGGGTTATTAAGAGTAGCACGACTGACAAGGGCATCGCCAATATAAACAGGCTCCAGAATAGCAACTGGAGTGACTTTGCCACTTTTGCCAACTTGCCATTCAACATCAAGGAGTTTTGTTTCAACATGGGCAGCTCTTTCTTTCATGGCATATGCACCACGGGGATGCTTAGCCGTATAGCCCATCTCATAGAATTGGGCATTATTATTTACACGAAATACAACTCCATCACAAGGATAGATTTTGTCTAGGTCTGGTTCACTAATTACATTGAAACCATAACTCTTTAAGTTATCTAGGTCTTGCATAAAGTTGTTGCTAATATATGGTTGCATACCATATGCAAAGAAACTTACTGCACGAGTTTTAAACTCTTGTGGGTCTTTTAGATTCAATGAACCTGCTGCATAATTACGAGCATTTTCAATATGACTTGGAGCCACAATTTCACCAGTAACTTGTACAACTCCTTGAGTAGGAATTTGATGTGGAACTAGTCCAGTATGTGCTAATATTTTATCAGTAATTACTTGACCTTCAATACCATCACCGCGAGTTAGTGCACGAACTAGCGAGCCGTCTACATAAAGCAGACTGATTGCCGCACCATCCAACTTAGCAGTAAAACATACATCTTTGATACCTTCTAGTGGACGTTTGCCCTCATCTTCGTAGTATTTTTGAAGACTATACATTTGGTATACGTGTCGTTCTACATTGCCGTGTTGTTTAGCACCGACTTGATTATACCCAACAGATTCAGCCAAACGATCAAACTGATCATCCGAAATAATCGGAGTACCAGCATAATACATTCGGCTTGCTAAATTTAAGTATTGTTCAAGTTTATTCATTATATACCAATTCTTTTACAAATTCTGCCATTAGTTCTTTGTGATGATGTTTGTAGAAATCAAACTTATAATTATCTGCTACACCATCGTACCACCATTGTTGGGCTTCGGGGTGACACCCGATCATACCTACATTGCCTTCCAGCACCGCCATAGGTAAGCCATTAGCATATGTAGCAACTACATTTAGATCATTGCCGTCAATATAGCAGCCGTCATAGAAGTACATAGTTTCTGGTTTACCATTCCAAGTTACATTAGCAACTGTAGCACCATCATAGGTAATGTCTGCATTGGGTTGCTCAATGTACTGAGCAATTTCTAGATTTGGACATACATCAAAATAATGTTGACTAGCCCAGTAAGCGCCCATGCAAATACCAAAGTATTTGCCGTTATAAACGCCAATAAATGTGTGAATAGCGTCAATGTGATCTTCTGTGAAAATATCCCAGAAGTCATCAGCATCGCCCATACCACCAGGAAATGCAACTGCATCTACTGTTTTCAGAAATTCAATATTGAATTCATCAATACCAAAAGTCCTAATATTGAAATCACGGACTAAGCCTTCAATCATGCCCAAGGCACATTCAGTTTCACATTGTGGATCGTGAATAAATACTGCGAGTGTTGGTTTCATAGCCGTTCCTTTCAAAATATAATATATTATAGCATTTTAAACTAGGCGATTCAAGTCTGTTTTTCTTGTTGCAGTATATCTGCTGCATAATGACGAATAATATCCTCGCCTTCTGCTTTAGCACAAATGTCAAGTAGTCCGTCTAGTAAAGCATAGATATTTTCCATCGATGCAGGAATAGAGATTCCTTCACGACTTGCTTGCCACTCGCCTTCGTAAGTAAGAAAGTATTTTCGTAACTGAATATACTCAATGTCTCTAAATTCATTTACTACTAGCCTAACCTGAAAACCTTTTTCCATGTTTTCTTCGATTAGTTTGTTATAGTGAATATTTTCATCCATTATACTCTAACTCCAATCTTACGCAAGTGTTCTAGACTAGCTAGTTCGTATGCTTCTTGATATGCCGATTGTTTCCACTTTTCGGCAAGCAGCCAGATTCTGTAGATCCATCCGTATCTACTATCTCGTTGTTCGCTGTCAATTCTAGCAATTGAATCATATCTTGCGCTATACACAATCTCTCCCACCTGGAACCGCTCACGAGTTGCTCCATCAGGTATAAGTCCTGGGTTGAAATAGTCGTGCGAGGTTTGCCGAATAGGGACATCATTATTCTCTAGAATTTGTTTAATAAAGGATGGGCCGCGATAAGTAGACTTTGAAATACTGTCTACTGTTTCACCATTTAGGTACTCAGTAATAATATAAACGATTTCGTCTTGAGTTGCAGGCTTACCACGCAACTCTGCCTTACGTTGAGCTGTACGTTCCTGACGCTTTTTAAAGTCGTCAATAATAGTAGCTAAACGTGTAGTATTATATGCCATACCAAGGATCTGACAGGCGTCTTTCTTAGTAATAGCTTTGCCTTCTGTAGGCTCTAATAATTTAATGACTCGAATAATATTCGCTTCAGTCATCAATTCTTCTTCTAGTTCACTACGCTTTCTTGCCATGTCAATTCCTTTTCAAATAAAAAAGGCGGCACAAAGCCGCCCTAAATTACGCCTTCAGTACGCTCAAGAAGTATACTGCTGCTTTACCAGTCAACTTGCTGAGAATATCCTCATCAACAGGTTTACCAGCTGCTTCGATAGCCGCAGTCAATTCAGCGATACTAGCTTCTTTGCTAACACGCTTTGTGCCTTCACCACTGGTAGTTTTTGTTTTACTGGGTGTAGAGCTTGCTTCTTTTTTAACATAGACACCAGCTTGTACCAGTACCATGCGAACGCCATTAGGCGACATTTCAATTTCTTCTGCAATGTCTTTAATGATTTCGGTAGAGGACTCAGGTGTTGGGCCTGCACCTTCGTACATTTCAATAACTTTTGCTTTGAGTTCTTCTGTCCAAGTTGCCATTTTAATTTCCTTAGTTGTGTTTATACGAATTCTGAAATGACATTAGTCATTTGTTCGGGGATAAATTTGCGATAGTTGTGTTTTAAATCAAAGTCGTTTAGCAATGCCATAGTTTGTTCGTGATGAACTCGCTTCATTTCAGACATAGCGGCTGTAAATGTAGCGAAATCTGCTTCTGGTAACTGACTTACATCAATACCTTCAACATATTTAGTAGGGGTTACCAATTCAATAATTGCTCGGTCAGAAACTGAGCCGTCAGCTTTAGTATATTTAAATTCTACAAATTTCATGATTTGCCTTTCTTGATTTCGATTAAGTATATATTATATAGTGTTTGAGGTTTAGGGTCAAATGTAAATTTTTATTTGTCTTGTTCTAGTACTACTCGTTCAATTCCCGTCATAAACTTTTCACCACTGTGTTGAAGCATGATAGGAAAAATAGTAAGTGGAGCAAAAATAGCACTACATAAAATATACACTAAATAGCTTAGGGTAGTATTTGTTGTAAAACTATTAGTAATTCCATTCTCCCTAGCTTTTCTAATGGCAGGAGCTAAGAACAAGTAACAACTGGAAAATCCTGTTGTTAATGCAAAAATAAGATAATACTCAATCAACCCCATATTAAGTTACCTTTAGAGTCATGCGCTCGAGCACCTAAACTAAAGTTAACTTTGCCTTCAGGAACTTTGTGCTTTGTGCTATCTCTACGTGTCATCAAAGCAGAGGACTGAACGTGGGGGTTACTGCTAAATAAATCATGGCTAGCAAAGCCAGTAAACAATTTAAATAGTTTAGCCGTTTGAATATTTTGTTTTGACCAAATAGATTTACCTACAGGTACTTTTCTACGATACTTAATATTTTTTAAAGCATCTTTAATTTGTTCGTTATTAGGCTGTAGTTTCAGTTGTCGTTCTAGCTTACGTTTACGATTGCTCTGCCACTTGTTTGTTGCTTTATAACTACTATAATAACCATCTTGCGACTTGCTTCCAGATTTAGCCACTATATTCTACCTTTCTTATTTTATAAATACTATCTTCGCCTTCAACAGGGACTAGTTCTACTACACCAGCGTTAGCTAAATATTCTAGTATATCAAAGGCGTCACCATAAGTTTGAATTATGGCGGATTCTGCATTGATGGTATCATGGACTTCTTTTAAGTAAGCCAACGATACCATCTTCCATTCTGTAGTTAGATTACCAACCAGAACCTTGAAAGGATTGTTGCCAGTCCCAGAAAACTTCTTCGTCTTCCACATAAGCTACCCCATCACCTTTCATTTGCTTTTTCAAACGCTTTGCTTCAGCAATTTTTTCTACATTAGATTGTACTTCTTGCAATGCAGTAATCAGATCAGGAAGTGTTTCAATACAAATCGGAACCATACGACCACATCCATCGCCAATAGCAACTTCTTCTAGACCACCCGCATTAGTTCCGTATTCTACATACTGTCCAAAATAGTTACCATCAGAATTTGGACCTACAAGCCCTTCTTCACCAAACGCATCTACCTCATCAGCATCAACGTAACCAACATAAATTTTCATTTTGTACTTCCTGTTTAAAATTGTTTCAGAACATATATTATATCAAAAATAGCTTGCAAAATCAAATAAATATTTTTGCAACAAAAAACCCAGCCTAAAGCTGGGTGTGGTGGGCCGACTTGGAATTGAACCAAGACTCAACCGATTATGAGTCGGCTGCTTTACCATTAAGCTATCAGCCCTTATTTCTATCAAAATCAAAATAATAGTGTGAGTGTTGTTCGCGCACTAAGCATTGTTTTTTAATTTCTTCTAGTGAAATTGGTTGATAATCTTTTAAGCGTTCCATGCATACACTAAAGTATCTAGTATCAGGATGTTTATTATCCATTAATACTTCTCTATGATGTAAGTGTCCATGTAGGTTAATTCCCCAACGATCTAGTGAGCCAGGATGTAATGGCACATGGCTCATTACAAAACCTTCTATATGGTATACTCCGCGAATATCCTTAAAGTATTCTACATACTGAGATACTTTGCAATGATCGTGATTGCCTTTAATCAAAACTTTTTCGCCATTCATTCTGCCTAAGATTTTTAATCCTTCAGCATTACGAGTCATAGTAACATCGCCTAAAAAGTATACTTTATCATTAGGCTTCACTGTTCGGTTATGCTGCATAACCATATGTTCATTCATGTGGTCAACATCATCAAACACACGTAATGGTGTACCATCATCTCTTTTAAAGTTTAAGATGTTAGCATGATGAAAGTGATGATCACTTGCAAAAAATATATTAGCCATTTTGCTTCCTTGTGGAGCGGGATACCAGGCTCGAACTGGTCTCTCTAGTTTGGAAGACTAGGGCACAACCCCTATACCAATCCCGCATTACCAGTGATGTATAACACCAGCAATAATAAATAAATTTGTTATAACGTATACTAAAACAATAGCTAATCTGATTAAAGCAATCTGATCACTTGATCGTTCATCCCAACCTGATTTATCCCCTAGCGCTTTCGCTAGCAGCTTCCAGTGCTTGTTGTTCTTCATGTAATTTTTTCATTACCTTTTCAATACGCTCTAGTACTTGTTCCGAAGTCATCCAAATGTCTTTGTTATCTAACATAGACTTAATTTCTTCTGTGGTCAAAAAGTCTTTGTAAACTTCACTCATAAACTTTTCTGACCAAGCACGTTCATATTGAATTTGATCAAACTGTTCCCCACCTTTACCAAATACGCCACCACTATAATTGTGAAACATAAACATTGAATGTGGTGTAACTTGATACTCGTGGCCCGACAAAAAGATCATGGTAGCTGCACTCATGCAACAACCTTCAACACTAGTAACTAAATGACCTTCACACTCGCCCATAACACGCAAAAATTGAAGTGCGGTATATAAATCACCACCAGCGCTATTAATATAGATTTTAACTGTGTCATTTTCTCTAGCATTTCTAATTACATCAAACCATTGAATGTAATTGTCTGCTGATTCAATTTCGCCACTAAGGTAAAACTCATATTGATTGCCACTATTTTTAGTAAAATACTCGTGACTGTTTGTAATTTTAATATCTTCTGTCATTGTGTTACCTTGTTAAATTTAGGGTCAAGTTTATTCTGTTACGAGGAAAACTTGACAAAACCCTAGTCAGCGTTTAGGCTGCCAATGCGAACTGTGAGTCGTTTGCGTTTACTTTTTTGTGCTGTTTCGGCCAGGAATCCCCAACCCTACGGCTGTCGCATTGCCGAGTTGTCCACTTTTGTACTCTTTGCCCTGTCGAATCTAGGTCAGGCCCATCAAAAACTCTCTGCGGCACTTGCATCCACGATGACCTCTCTTCCTGGCATCTCCTAATACGCTTAAGACTAATTAGGTTCAATGTTTATCCAGTGTAGTCATTCAGAAAGTTTATGGTGGACCTGGCGGGACTCGCACCCGCGTCCAAGACACTTTTCTATCTATTTCATACAACCATAAGAAAACACACTACCTATGCTGGGTGCTCCCAGTTACCCGCGGAAGGTGTACGTACGATACTCCGCATATATGCATTAAGTGGCAGATAGTGTGTTTTGTTATGGTGCCGATTGTAGGGATTGAACTTACGACCTACCGCTTACAAGGCGGTTGCTCTACCACTGAGCTAAATCGGCTTGGAGTGCGTGACAGGACTCGAACCTGCATAGTACGGATTTGCAATCCGCGCCCTCACCATTCGGGTCACACGCACATTAAATTTGTTTACTGTGAATTAGTGTACCAAATGTGTTAAACATCTGATCAAACTTTAAACCATAAATAGTTTCTAGTCCTAGCAAGTAGTTTGAAATGTCATCTTGAGTCATTTCACCACCATCAGTTTTGCCTTCCAATACATAAGTATTGAGCAACTTAATTTCTTCAATAATATTCCAGCAGTTCATAATTTGCTGTTCTAGGTCAAAGCGATCCGTCATTTTGTAACTCCTGTATTTTAAGTTTAAGTGCGCGTACTATTACTTCATTTAATGTAATATTTTCTTGTTTTGCAATACGCTTTAGTTGTTCTACTAAATATTTGTCTAGTTGTATTGTAACTTTTGTCATACTAATAATTAGTGGCGTCCCGTACCAGATTCGAACTGGTGTAATCACCGTGAAAGGGTGGTGTCCTTGGCCTCTAGACGAACGGGACATTGTTTGTTGGCAGGGGATGATAGGATCGAACTACCGAATGTCGGAATCAAAATCCGATGCCTTACCGCTTGGCGAATCCCCTATTGGCTCCTCAGCGTGGGATCGAACCACGGACAACTTGATTAACAGTCAAGTGCAACTACCGCTGTGCTACTGAGGAATATTTGGCGGAAGACGGAGGAGTCGAACCCCATCCGCGTTAACGGAACCTGGTTTTCAAGGCCAGTCGCAGGACCAACCCCGCTGCATCATCTTCCTGGTTTGGCGGAATACGTAGGAATCGAACCTACCCACCCATTGCTGGATGACAGATTAGCAATCTGTTGCCTTAACCGCTCGGCCAGTATTCCTAAATTGGCGGTCTCAAGGGAATTCGAATCCCTCCTACAAGCGTGACAGGCTCGCGTGCTTACCGCTAACACTATGAGACCAAATTTGGTACGAGTAATCGGAGTCGAACCGATACGCATTACGCGGCGGATTTTAAGTCCGCTGGGTCTACCAATTCCCCCATACTCGCATATTTTGGTGGATGACGTTTGACTCGAACAAACAAGATCATAAGATAACAGATTTACAGTCTGCCCCCGATACCATTACGGGACTACTCATCCGATTTATATATCAATTATACAGAAATTCAACTTACAGTTCAAATGAAAATTTTGGCATCCCCTGAAAGACTCGAACTTCCACTTACAGTTTTGGAGACTGCAGTGCTGCCATTACACCAAGGAGATTTATTAATTTGTTTTTACTTGTTGTGTTTCTTCATTATTTCTAGTGATCTTATCTTCGAACTCATACACATCGTCGTATAAACCAAGTTCTTGGCTAATACGCACCATTTCATCCAATGCACGTTCTTGCTTGTTTTTTTCTGGTTGTTTATCTCTACCAAAGATAGCATCCCAACGATTTGCGTATTCTTCATTAGTTACGCTTAAAGGTCTTGGGCTTGAACCTTTTCCACCATCTGACATTTTGTTCTCCATAAAAAATAAAGGTTTAGGTTTACCTATAAAACACTTTGTCGGGCAGGCATAGATGGGATCAAGTCCTGAAACTTTTGCGTGTGCACACACT
>JAUKPQ010073892.1:0-21660 GCA_032273045.1 Chloridella minuta | reverse complement strand
GCATACTTGAGTTTGAGTTTGGCACCAGCTGGTGCTTGTTCAAGCTCTCGCACAGATTTAATCAAGTTAACAACACTTGCATTAGCACCGTCTTTGCCTTTACTAGACAATTTAATTTGTTTGCCATCAGGATTTACCAATAGTGAATCATACAAGCCACCAATAGTATTGTTGTTAAAACTAATAGTACATTCAGAATAATCAGAACCCTTGCCAAAGAATATACCGGCTGCTTCGGCAGCATTGCCTGCTACCTTCTTACCCATTACAAGAGCAATAGGTTGTAACACTTCTGCAAAGTAGTCACGGAACGCAGTGGCATTCATGTTGCCTTTGGCAACTTCAACTGGGATATCGCCATTAATAAATGTTTCAAGAGCAGTTGCTTCTGCACTACCTTGGCCAAACTTGGCAATAGCTTGGTCTAAAATTGTTTGAGGAGTGTTATTTTGGAATTGCGTTAGCCACTCACTTGGCTTGAGACCGGAGTTTTCCTTTTGTCCTGCTTTGCTTTGGAATTTAAATCCGCCTGGAATAGCATCATGGGGAAAATTGTTTTGGCTACGGTTTGGACTGACAGTTTTAAAGTAGCGACCCAAGTAATATGGATTACCATCTTCACCGGTAAAAGCTGCAATACCAAAACCAGCACCATTCGCGGGTTGGGCATTGGTCCAATGAATACGATCTACTGTGGTTCCTTTTGCTCCGGCAGCTTGCTCAATTGCGCTTGGCAGTTCTTCAGCAGGATATGCACCAGACTCTGGATAAAAATCTAATCCTTGAAAGGTAACAATATCGTCTACTGAGTTTTTGAACTTTTCGCCGGGCTTGCGATTAGATAACCCCACACCTTCAAGCAGGGGTAATTGTACTTTATCGAGTAAATTGAGTAGGTCTCTCATTGGCTTTTCCGTAAATCTATGTTATACTTATGCTTTCAACTAGGAGACCCTATGCCAAATTTAGTGCCAATCGTTCTTGAATCTACAGCCAAAGGCGAACGCAGTTATGACATTTACAGCCGTTTGCTCCGAGATCGAGTAATTATGTTAGATACAGAAGTTGGCGATCATACTGCTAGTTTACTGGTAGCACAAATGCTGTTCCTTGAATCTGAAAACCCAGACAAGGATATTTCGCTATATATTAACAGTCCGGGCGGTGCTGTTACTGCCGGTCTAGCAATTTACGATACAATGCAGTTTATTAAATGTGATGTCCAAACCATTGTGATGGGTTCGGCCTGTTCTATGGGCAGTTTCCTTGCACAAGCAGGTGCTCCAGGCAAACGCTGGGTATTACCTGAGTCACGCACTATGATTCATCGTGTTAGTTCAGGTACTCCTGGTACACGTGGTTCAGTACACGTTCAAGAACTTCAGTTCGAAGACTCTAAACGTGCGTTTGAAGAAAGCCAACGTATTAACAAACGCCTAACTGAATTGTATGTTAAACACAACACCGCAGGTAAAACCTACGAACAGTTGTACGAAGCCATGAAGTTTGACACATTCTTGAGTGCTCAAGAAGCAGTTGCATACGGATTAGCTGATAAAGTAATCGAAAAACGTGCCTAACAAAAACATATTCTGCAATACTCCGTGGTACGAACTACACATTTACTGGGATGGTAGTTTGGGTATCTGTTGTCAGGAGTCTCACAAACTCTATAACGACAACAGTTACAATATTGCTACCACTACAATTGCAGAATGGTTTAATTCTGTACCGGTTATAAATTTTAGACAAAGTATATTGGGCAATCAGCCAGTTAGTGCTTGTTCTAGATGTTACCGAGAAGAAAGTGTAGGTGGCAACAGCCGTCGCATCAAAGCTAATCAAAAAAGCGTTATCTTTCAACAAGCATTCGAAGACAGCTTTGAACAAAGTCCGGGCCGTAAACACTTTGATAAGTCCGGAACCACTAGTACTCATCCTATTGACATACATGTAGATCTTGGCAACTATTGTAATCTTGCTTGCAAAATGTGCAATCCGCGAGCATCTAGTACTATTGCATCACAGCAGGTAAAGTGGGGTATAGAGTCTAGTAGACAGTACCTTGGAAATGACTGGACACAAGATTCCACCACTTGGAATAGCTTTTTGCAACAGTTGTTGGATATACCTAATCTCAACAACATACATTTTATGGGCGGTGAAACTTTATTAACCAAAAGATTTGAAGATCTTGTGGATTGTATGATCTCACACAATAGGTTGGATTTGAGTTTTAGTTTTGTAACTAACGGAACAGTATTCCGATCTGAACTAATGGACAAATTAACAAAATTTCGTAGGGTGGGTATAGAAGTTAGTGTAGAAACAATAGATTCTCACAATGCATACCAACGTCAAGGGACCGACACAGATATAGTATTAGCAAACCTTGATCGATATCAAACATGGTGTAATGGGTCGAATATAACACTTACTGTAAGACCGGCAGTGAGTGCATTGACTATTGGATATTTTCCTGGGCTACTACAATATTGTCTAGACAAAAATTTAATAGTTAAAAGTTTGTTAGTAAACACCCCAAGATATCTAGATGCAGTAATACTGCCTCAGTCAGTTAAGAACCAGTATATTGGTCATTATCAAGAACTGATTGATCAGCTAAAGGACGTGCAAATTCCAATTGATTATAATGCCAGCGATCCGCATAATCATAAAACTATTGTAAAAGAACAGCTACAAATGTGTCTAACAATCTTGTCCTCACCGGTGCCCGAGGGCGTAGAAGAACAACACCGCCTTATGGTCGATCATTGTAAAAAATGGGATCAAATCTACGGATACGATGCTAGGGTACTATACCCCGAATTAGCCGATATCTGGAATCAGTATGCGTACTAAGGTTGCAATTACATTGACACCTAAACTTGGCAAGGCAGTACCAGAAGTCCTTGTTAGTGTACCCGGGTATAGTACTCACGAAACATTATGGAAAACCAAACAATTTGAGCTTGAGTTTAATGGCCCAGTTGGATGGTTAGAGGTAGCGTTTATGAACAAGCCCGACAATGACGCAGACATGGCAGTGATTATAGACCAAGTCGAGTTTTTTGGAATATCTGATCCTAAGTTTGTGTGGGCTGGAGTATACACCCCAAAATATCCCGAGCCTTGGTATAGTCAGCAGACAGAAAAGCCCCCTACAGAGCTACCCCAACAAAATTACATAGGGTGGAACGGTACATGGAGGCTTGAGTTTTCTATTCCAGTTTTTACTTGGATGCACAAAACCGTAAACTTAGGTTGGATTTATCAGTAACCCCGGTATCCGTGACGTCTTGCCAATTCATAGCGATATTCGCCCCAGGCAACTAAAAAATCCCAAACGGCGTTGATAAATTTTTTCATAGTGCCCACTCCTTGCGACGATCAAAGTCACGCATCAAACGATCTACATCTCCTGCATTTTGTGGTCCATGGGACACAATATAGGCTTCTAATGCTGAACCGTAAGTTTGTGGCTTACTAAAGTTTTCTACTAGGCTTTTGACCCAGCTAACAATTGGTTGTATAAACATAATTTTCTCCTTCTCAGTATTTACCATTAGACTCAGTAGAAACCATTAGAAGATAGGTTCTTAGTATGCATTCACTAAATACTAGATATTAGGAAATATCATGAAACTAGACTGGAAATACGACACTGAAGCAAAGATTGCTATCTTAGACCTTGATGTTGATCCGCCTTTGCGTTACGAAACGCCCGACGGCGGCCAAACCATTAATAAATTTGTTAATGGCATATTAACCAACACGTTTCACATGTTTGGCCCTGAGCAAAAGTTTTTAGATTTTAACAGCGATCCCAACATGGGAATGACCATGGAAGATTTTGACCATGCATGGCCAGAAGAGACAATTTGGTTAGAAGACACATTTCCTGAATTAGCCGGAGCTAGCTCAACTAATTTATACAACCGTATGGGAGTAGACGGTGCTGTACAAGGGTGGGAAGACTACAACCTAATTGCTGAAAGCAATGAAAGCCCTGATCGCCTCTGTTACGGCCAAGGATTAATGTGGCGGCAACACAAAACAACTGGGAAAATTTATCGTTGTGGACGCGGCCAACCGCAGATCCCAGACTCTATGTACCCCAAAATTTACGGCCCTTTTGAAGTAACTTTAGAAGATATTACTACGTACAACGGCACAATGTTGTAAAAACCCCACAAATTTACCCAAATTGCCCCTAAATTAGTACTAAAATACTACTTTTTGGGGTATTTTTTTGGTTGACCAAATACTCCCAATTTGCTATAATATACACATAGACAGCAAAAAGGAGCCCTAAATGAGTTACGTAATCGTTGCAAAAGGTACAGGTCTTATTGTTACAGACGGTCCTAACAAAAGCCGTGCATACAAAACATATGGTGCCGCCCGTGCTACTCGCACTCGTCTTTGTAAAAAAGCAGGTTGGTCCGCAGGTGAGTTGAGCATCGTTGCTCGTGACACTTATGTTGCACCCAAGATCACTGTTCGCAATTTGATGTCCGGCAAGGACGTAATTATCGATGCAGACACTCCGTGGTGTTGCAACCCAGCCTCAGAAACTTATTGGAGCATGTGATATGAAATACTATTTTTATGTAAGACCTGATCGCAACAACTGGCAACCCACAGTGGAAAAATGTCGACGTCAACTCTTGAAAGAACTTCTTGGCGGAAAAACAGTAAAACAAGCTGAATCTACTATGCATTGCAGATTCCAAAACGTCAGCAATACATATTGGGATGAATTTTGGAATGATGTTACTGACATTCCCGTAGAACGAGCATATGGGTAAACACTAAAATGACACTGTACACCATCCGCTGGACACAACCCTACACCACCTGGGAACCTGTAGAGTTTCTTATTACTGATTTTACCCAGGCCCGCGAAGTGCTAGCAAGGATTATGTCAAAATGAACGAACGAATTAAAGAACTTGCCTCTGAGGCAGAAGACTATGCCGATGGCATCGTGGATCAAGGTGGCGAGTTCCACCCCGCATACACACAAAAACTCGCCGAGTTGATTGTTCAGGAATGTATGTCTTTGGTGTCAGAGCCTGGGCCAGATATGAATGATACCGAACGTGGTATATTGGCTCAGATTAAAGAACATTTCGGTGTTGCGTGAAATTCACAAAGATTTTGGAGTCAAGTAATGGAAATGCTAACCCGTGAACAGAAGTCGGAAGAGATTATGCGTTTGGAGATCCTGTTGAGTCAGATGGAATTACAGGGCAAGAGTCATAAAGAATGTCTCCCGGTGTTGCGTGAGATTCAAAAATTGAGGAACTCACTATGAACGAACGAATTAAAGAACTTGAAAAGCAGGCTTGGGAATTCGTAGATAAAACTTGGAACTGGGCTAATGCAAATAATCCAAGCCAAGCCACATTGTTCAAAGAAAAGTTCGCCGAGTTGATTGTGAAAGAATGTATGACAGTGTGTGCTGATAACGCTTGTCAGTGCTGGGGTGGGCTAAACACTCAAGTTGGCGAAGATTTGTATTTGGCAGCAGATTTAATCAAAGAACATTTCGGAGTTGAAGAATGAAAGATATTACAGTTGAGCAATACTGCGATTGCTGGGAAGTTGAAGTAGATGGCAAGCGTTTCCGTTGGGAACATAATGACGAAGCCCTAGACTTTCCAGAATGCATCAAGCAGTTGTTAGAACATCTTGGACATAAAGTCACAGTTGAGGAGTGTTATTGATGAGATTGAAACAACATTTTGGAGTTGAAGCATGAAATGGTTTGCTGAAACAACTGACTACCGGGATTCCGTGCCCAACGGTATCTACTTGCTGGATGATTCTAAAACCAAGATGTATGCATTTAAGCCCAAAGGCACAGGCGAGATCAAAGTGTTCAAGAACGCTATTAAAATTGAAACTCGCGGGCGTAAGTTTGTGGTTAACCCTGTGCAGTTTAAAACAAAGTTGAAAGAAGAAGAGCCCCTGGGTCGTTACTGGATTGTGAAAGGTAGCAAAGGCGATGAATACAAAGTCACAGATGTCAATGGCAACTTGTCCTGCACATGCTCCGGTTTCCGATTCCGTGGCGACTGTAAGCACGTCAAAAGTATATCTGTGGCAGTATAACGGTCGAGCACCTTGGTTAGACATTATCAATTGGTGTATGGATAATCTCTACCACGGCGGCCACTATGAGCCTAACTGGGGTACCAATCATCGTGAGACCTTGTGGTTTACAGATCCCAAAGAGTATGCTTGGTTTTTGTTGAGGTGGGCATGACAACCCGCAAAGATTTTGGGCATGACCCACGTGGGTATGTGTTTACGAGTGATGCCCGAGACATTGGCATATCATTTTCAAAGAGACAAGAAGTATATGAATGGGCAGGACAAAACGGTATCACAATTGAATACCAAGGCACACTAGGCGGCACAGATGTGTGGCGAGTAAAAGACGACCAGCAACGTGCTTGGTTCACACTGAAATGGAGTTAATATGAGTATTATTACAGCATACAAATCAGACGAGGATGGCAAAATTTTTGAGGACAAATCAAAGTATACTGCCCACCTGCGTCGACTTGCACGCCATCGCAATGCCCAACGCAAACTGCAAATTGCAGAGTCAGCAAAAGACGATGCCTGGGCCGAACTGTATGAGCGTGAGCAAAGTCTTGATGACTGGATGCAAATGGTCATTGACAATCAGCATCTATTCTGGGCCGAAGCTGCTCTAGGTGATCCTTACGATTGGCAAAATGTTGGTAAGAAATTAGGCCGTGGCAAGAATGCCGGTAATCTGCCCATGCCAAAGGTTCTAAAAATTACCCACAGCCTACGCTGGAGCGATTCGGTTAGCAACTCACACAGTTGCCCACACAACGGTGTTCAAAACTGGGGCGGCCGTGTGGAAGGTGCACCTCGTGGTTATCCGGGTTGGACCGGACACATTGACTGGCTGGTTGAATGGCCCAAAGAGTTTGATGGCATCTACCTGGGTAGTGATCTGTTCAGTCGCGGTAGTTTCAACAGTGGGCGTCAACGTGCTCACACAGGCACAGGTGGTGGCGGTGGTGGACACTTTAACAAGGAGTTCAACACTTGGTGCCAGAGTTCAGGATACAGTTTTGATATTTTTGCCGCAGACTGGCCTGGAATGGCTCGCTACTACCAAAAGCGAGAAATGTGGAAAACACTTAGCAACAAGGAGTTTGCATAAAGTTAGTCATAAGAAAGCCCCTTGCGGGGCTTTCATTTTTACGCTTGGTCTACAAACTTCTTGAGTTCTTCTGCCTTGCTCACAATCTCTGTGCTAGACGGAAAATTTGGTAAACTTGGAAACGGATGCGTTCCTCGGTTAGCATCAGTTAACTTAGAGTGATACTCATCAGTTAATGCTTGACGTTGTTGGAAGACTGGCGTTACGAGGATTTCGTTAGCCATTTTGAGAAGTTCGAGACGGATCTCGTAAGGTGTTTTGCTCATGTTATTCTCCTGTGTAATGTGTGTGTTATCAAGTCCCGCCCTATGCAGGACAAGATTGCTACACGAGCTTTTTACTTATGGTTGGTAGACAGGAACGGCTGTAAAAATTATTGATCCGGCTGGTATTTCTCGGTCACGACGTATGGCAACTACATTTTCAACATGGTAGTAATTGTAAGCTGAATCCATTTCTAGACCCCAGCTACATGCCGAACTTGATATGTTGGCTGCTTGGGCACCCGAAAAACTGTTAAAATCGGCACTCCAATCCCATAAGTTAGGTAGCATTAACATACGCCACCCAGGTGCCATTTTAGCTCTCCAAGGCCAAATTAACAGTTTGATCCGGTACTCATAGTCACTGTAATCAATGCTGCCGCCAACTTCGGTCCACGGACCACCCGGTTTGTTGGCCCACTGTGTACCGTGTACCATTTCGGGATGTAATCTTCCGCGGGCAAAGTAACTATCGCCCACTCCTACTGCCTCAGGAAGAGGAATAGTATATCCAATGTCTAACAGGCCTCGAAATCCTGCACAATGCCTAATAGTTTGATCCCGGGCAAACCCTTCTGGCAAGTATTCTCGTAGATTCCCGCCGAGTTCTTTAATCCAGGCAGGCAAGTGGCTACGACTAGGAGCGGGTGGCGGACAATCAAACCCAAAGTTTTGATCATCACAACTTTCCCACGTTAGGTAATCCGTAACTTGAATACGTTGATTTGGAATCACTTGTAGATGTAGTTAACAGTATCAGAGTTTTCGCGGTAGATACCAGCACCATTCTTTAGGTGGAATTTTCTGGCCATTTCGGTCTTGGGACTTAATGTAACGTATGTTTGGATGCCGGGAAACTCTTCCTCGATAGATTTCTGAGCTTCTATGATCAAGCTACGTCCTGCCCCAGCAGTATAGCTCCAAATGGTATAAAATACCGCAGTTGTGGCACTCTCCACCAAGCCAACCATGTCATCCACGGCAGCAGGAATGCTTTCCAAAAACTTTACGCAGGTAACTGCTTGTGTTTGGTCCCCATCTTTGAGCATGTAAATTCTGCTGTTGGAATTAACACGCTGACTCACAGGAATCTCGGGGCGAACAGGATCGTCCTTAATAAGTGTTTCTAACTCTTCGGTGATGGTGGTGATGGTGTGTAACATGTTTACGCTCTTTATGTTTATAAGCCTATTTATCTCTGCGTATATTAAATTTATATTACAAAGAAAAATGGAGCCTCAGCCCCATATTTCCTGATACTTTTGTAAAGCCCGCACCCTGGCTATGAGTAATCTAGTCTTGGCATGATCTGAAATGTCTTGATCTTGTGCAGGCTCAAGTTTAATCTCACGACGCCGACCAATTATCAGGTCCTCGTCATCCACTACATCAGCAGGATCAGCTCCTACAACTCGGATGGACGAGAACCTGTGTGGATTACTTCTTAGTAGCTTCGGCTTTGGTATCCTTGGCTGGAGCACTTTTGACGTCTGCCTTTTTAGGCTCGTCCTTTTTAACAGCAGGTGCTGATGTAGCTGGTGCAGTTGCAGTTGCAGTTGCGGCAGGAGCTGGAGCAGCTTTAGGAGCGTCGGCAGCGAAGGCAGTGGCAGCAGCCACAGTAGCGATGATAGCGATAAGTTGTTTCATAGTAATCTCCTTTGATTTGAAACGTGTACCAAGAACCTTCCTGGTACATATATACAACGCGGTAGCCCTGCAACTGGTTGACACAAAAAGGTAATTTTGCCGAACTGCTTGATTTTGTTATACAAGTCCTATATAATACTTAGATGCTGTACGCAATCAGCTAACTTAACTGAAAGGTAATATTATGCGTTTTAATCCCGAAAGCAAAAGCTTCAAATTGTTCCAAGCTCTCCGTTCTGGCGAGGCCCTTACAGAGGCACAAATCTCTGCACGTTTTGGTTTGAAAAACCCAACCGCAACTATTTCTAGCTTGCGTTTGAACCATGGCGTTTGTGTTTATGCAGACGAGCACTTTGACACTCACAACCGTCGTACTGTTAAGTACGCAATTGGCAAGCCATCACGTAAGTTGATCGCTGCCGGCTACAAAGCAATGTCTTTGGGTCTTGTTTAATTAGCAAACCGAAGTATTAAGATCAAAACCCGCCAAATAGGCGGGTTTTTCTTGACTAAAATTCCTATATCCCGTATAATAGATACATGCTTAAAAAACTCTTTGAACGTTTTGGTCGGTATCGTGTAATTATGGACCGTGTGAATGGCGAGCCCTATCTGGAACGCTACTATGTGTTTCTCAAGGATAGGGAGCGATTCCCATTTAATGTGTTTGTACACAAGTTTTTGAAATCAGATCCCGATGACGTACATGATCATCCCTGGCCCTATGCTACCCTAATCCTTAAAGGTGGATACTATGAGTGGACTCCGCAGTTCAACAGTAAGGGTGAAAAAATTGGCGAGATTGCTCGCTGGTGCGGTGCAGGTAGTTTTAGATGGGCAGGTGCTAATACATACCATCGTGTTGAGCTTGATCCAGAAGTAACATGTTGGACTCTGTTCATGCCCGGCATCAAACAGCGTGATTGGGGCTTTCTTGTTAAAAACAAGTGGGTGCAGTGGGAAGAATATCTTAAACAAAGGAAAACAGCATGAATTGGTTTTGGCGTTGGGTTACTCGAAAAGTGCAACAAGCAGAAGAATCAAAGTATGCAACAGCGACTAACATGATCGGAGGTGTAAAAGTTCGTAACGACATTGATTCAGATGATGGTCTCAACATTACAGTTCGTAATGCACTAGGCGGCAAGATTGTGAGTTTTCGGCACTACGACCACAAGACAGATCGTAGCTACACCAAGCTCTATGTTATCCCTGATGATCTAGACTTCGAAAGGGAATTGGGCAAGATGATTACTTTAGAATCGATGCGTTAAATATATGATGGAATTTCTACTTGGTTTGTTACTTGGGTTTGGTCTTGCAGTATTCATTTTAAATCGGATACTAGCGAAATTAATCGATTCTCTAAGAGAAGAATTTGATGAAATAGACAAAACCGAATCTGACCGCATTGAACTAGCAATCGAAGTTGACGGAAATACCTATTTCTGCTATAATAACGATACAAAGGCATTTGTTTGCCAGGGCACAAGCCTCAAAGAGATACAACAGCATTTCAAGGATAGATATCCACAGTTTGATGGCGTTATTGTAAGTGGCCCAGTAGAAGTGCTCAAGGCGTTAAAACAACAGTTGAAAGATTCCAAAAATGAAAGTAGCAGTAGCATCGGACGTACACCTTGAATTTGGTGACATAAATCTTGAAAACACAGATAACGCTGATGTTTTGATCTTGAGTGGTGACATCTGTGTTGCCGCTGACTTGGACATGCGAGATCGTCGTCAAACTGAATTAGGTTTTGCTCGCTATCGCTCTGAACGCTTTCATGATTTCTTTGAACGCTGTGCCACAAACTTTCCCCACGTGATCTACGTGATGGGTAACCACGAATACTACCATAGTGACTTTGCTACGGCATTGAACGACATGCGTAGAAAGTTAGCACACTTGAGTAACTTGTACATTCTCGAACGTGAACTCAAGGTAATTAACGATGTTACCTTTATTGGTGGCACATTGTGGACCGATATGAACAACATGGACACGTTGACATTGTATCATATGAGAACTATGATGAATGACTTCCGTGTTATTCAAAACAGCACAACTCCAGTTAGCTTCCGTGACCAAGAAGGCAAGTTCCATACTCGTGTGGGCAAGTTCATGCCCGAAGATGCAGTAGCAGAACATGTGAAAATGAAGCAATACATAGAAGTGGTAACTGCCATGTTAGGAAAAAATCCCAACAAGTATGTTGTGGTCGGACATCATGCACCCAGCAGACTCAGCACTCATGAAATGTATGCAGATGATACTGTTATGAACGGTGGCTACAGTTCGGACTTGGATGAGTTTATTGTAGATCATCCAGAGATCAAGCTGTGGACACACGGGCATACTCATCACCCATTTGACTACATGATTGGCGAAACTCGTATTTTGTGCAACCCGCGTGGTTACCACGGACACGAAGCTCGTGCCGACGAGTTCAAATTAGTAACGGTGGAAGTATGACAACAGAATACACAGAAAAATTAGCCATTGGCGAAAAGGGATTCTTGATCCGCGGAGTCGGTGATGAGATTTATTTCCGTGTATACAAACCTGGCGATCCTGATCACAGCTTCATTGATTATGAAATTACCAACCATGATTGTGAAGTTGTGATTATTGATCCTCATGCGGCTTTTATTGACAGTGATGCCGGCAACTTTTTAGATTATACAACTGAGAGTATGCAGGTATCAAAATGACCAACCTCACATACTACAAAATCCGCAAGAAGTCAGATCCAACCCAGTTCCGCAAAGCAGACGGAACATGGAATCAATCTGGCAAAGTGTATGATACGTTGGGCAAACTTCGTGCTACAATTACATTCAATATGAACAGTTCTAGCGACTACACTCGTGACCGAGTCAAGGACTGGGAAGTTGTTGAGTTCGAAGTTCGTGTTAAAGAAGTTAAACAATTAATTGATGTCATTGACCCTAAGAAAATTTGGGACTTGTTGAAAAAATGAATAAATTTAGACCGCAAAATATCAGCACACGTTATATCATGAAACAACGACTAATTACTGGTCGTGCAGAAAATTACAACTGGCAAACTCGTATCAAATGGCATCCAGCCGGTTGGAAAACTAATCAAATCAGCATTGGACGCAGATTTGGTCATTTGCATTATCTTGCTTGTCATTCACCTACACCTGTTGCAAAAAAATGGTATGCGGCATACAAAAACTTCTGTAATCGACATTTTGCCGACCAAGGTAATGCAAGTACTCGATACCTTAACACATGGACATCACACGCCTGGCTATGAAAGTATATCAATCAAACTATCGAAATCACTGGGTAAGCCCGTACACTATCCTGGAGCATGTTTGCTTCTGGCGTGTGTTTGAAAACTATGATGATCCATGGGTGGAAAAGTGGTCTGATCGGTTAACTCCGTTATGCAAAGCATGGCAGTGGTTCTTAGACAAGGTGCATCCTCCTATTACCTATGTTAAGATTGACTACTGGGACACTTGGTCAATGGATCATACCTTGGCTCACATGGTTGTACCTATGCTCAAGCAACTGCAAGCAACCAAGCACGGATCTTGTAATGTAGATGATGAAGATGTGCCTGAACATCTACGTTCAACCGAACCACCTGGGCCCAACAACGGTTACACTGATAACACTATACATGAGCGTTGGGCCTGGGTAATTGGAGAAATGATCTGGGCATTCGAACAAAAGATCATTGATGATGCTGATTCACAATTTTATGATCACTCCAAGGTTGATAACTCTGCCAGTATTAACAAACAAATCAATCAGATGAAAGTGGATCGTGAAGGACTCGATGCCTGGCAAAAACGCAAGAGCAACGGTTTCCGTTTGTTTGGCAAATACTACGAAGGGCTCTGGGACTAATGACTAAAAAAAGCTGGGTAGTTACTCTAGAAGAGGACGGTAGCGATTTGATACTGCCGTTTCCACAAGAAATGTTAGATGAAGTGGGTTGGAATCCAGGAGACAATCTTGAATGGTACGACCGTGGTGACGGCACATGGGAAATTAGAAAGAAACAAGATGATCCAAAGTAATACAGTATTAGTTGACATTGATGATTTTAAATTTAAAGAATGGTCGTTTCTTGACGAGCCACCACCTTCGCCACTGACATTTAATGACGACCCGGTGGCCTTGAGCTGTGCTAGTTATCGTATCGGTGAGGAGACTGGAGCACGTTGGCAAGAAATAGACTTAATGAAGCCAACAGATGAAGATCACAAAGAAGCGGCTGCACTTAAGAAGTACTATGTGGAGCGGTTGGTCATGGAACGTTTGACTAGGAACCGTGTGTCTCCATTCCGCGAAAAGTTAGGTGCATTCTTGTCAGGAAACTACGAGCTTACCAAGAAAGACATTGGCATGTTGTACAAGTTGCCATACTTTTATGCAGAGGATCAAATTGTTGATTCTATCATGGCAGAAACTGAAAACATTCCTAACATTGGGTTGCATTTAATTAACAATGTTAAAAAATTAAAACCATTACGAAAAATGTTTCAAAGCCGCAAGGCAGGAGAACGCACACAGTTTTGGTTTACAACTGAAGAAAATCATCCAGTAGCATTTACAATCTTGCACAACAACGCATTGTTTGGATTGTTTGAAAGTTTATTCGATTTCCCATCCGTTACAATTTCTAGCAACTTTCGATTAAAGGAACATTTTGGTCACCACCGCACATACTATAGCATTTACGCCGCCCGGATCTTGGAATTGGAACCAAAACGTGGGTAATACAGTATTCAGTAGTATGACCATGGAACTCTTAACAAAGGATACAACAGTATCTTTATGTGGTCCACAGATTACTGAACAAGAATACGAACAGTGGAAACAACAGTTTTGTTGGGAAGCCCTACAAGGATGTAGATTTGGCGAAGGCTTTTGTTTGCACTTTGGTGCTGTTGATAATATCTTACTTTTTGAACGTGATATTAATCGTGCAGAACAACACATTCGCAATTACTACATTTCTCAGTAACGGCGGCGAGGCAATTTCCTTACTTCATGTTAAAGTAGGAGATGTACTTGACATGAAGTATGGGTTACTTCGAGATGGTTTAGAATTGGATCAAGATTTTATGTGGGAATATCATCAAAGTTCTTGGGACGATATGACTGGTGTGAACCCTAGTCAAGTAACGTTTGCATTTCGTGATCCTGCACTAGCAACATACTACAGGCTTAAATGGGTATGACAGACGTATTTGCAGATTGGAAGAAAAACAAGTTCATTCTGGTTGGTGAAGAGTTGCTTGACAAAGATGAATATCTTATAATACTAACAGATATACATTACTGGGCAGAACACGAAAAAGAACTTGCCACCTGGTGCAAATATCACGGCGTTGAATTCCAAGGCATGTGTTTAGTATTCGCTGATCCTTCAATGGTGACGTCGTTCATATTAAAGTGGTCATGAAAGATGTTCTAAAATCGGGTAAAGATAGATATTGGATTAGAACCCCGGGTCTGGGAGATCATATAAAATTGGAAATTACACAACGAATACACAACGGAGCAGACTGTTATCCATGGAGGCCAGTATTTGCGTTATGGCCAGTTAAAACAATCGGTGGTAGATATGTGTGGCTTCGTAAAATTTACAAACAAAAGTTCTGGGTGGTGTGGGGCAAAGGATTTCACATGGAGCCTCACGTAGAATACGCAGAACTATTTGATATATTAACATATGAGCACTGAAGAAAGATTTGTACTAAATGATCTACCAGACAATACCTGGTCGGTGTGTTGGCCTGGCTATGAAAATGTTTTAGTTACTACACCGGGCAAAGCCATGAACTTGTTGAAAATCTTGTTTGACGAAGTAGGTGTAGACGAAGCCATGATTGGAGTAAAAGAACACAGCGAGCGTGGCGATGTTGAAGTTATGCACATTAATGAAGCTGCCTGGTTCCAGGATCGTGAAGGCTGTGCCCGTCATGTAGTAGGACATTACCTTGTGTTTGGTTGTAAGTTTAACAACAGAGAACAGGCCGAAATGTTTAAACTCAATTTAGAAAAACGTTTAGCCTGGACTAGACTTTCGGGTAACAAGCCATGGGAATGAAAAACAAAAAAGCCATGACCAATAAACTGTTATCCGTTCCCGGAGGATGGGTAGCTGCCGCTCCCACAAAAATAGGTCTGGACATAAGCGAAGGCACAATATATGGTGCTCGTTATTACACAGTACGCCCGGACTTTCCAGCACATGCTCCGACCTGGTTCAAGCCAGAATGGGATGCTATGGTGGCTTGGTGCGTGGAGACATTCGGACCTACTCCAGAAGATGGTGTTTGGACACCTGGTTCAATGTGGTATGTAAACAACTCCAAGTTCTGGTTTAGAGAACGCAAAGACCTTGAGTGGTTCTTGTTGAGGTGGCAATAATGGCCAAGTGGGAAATACACAAACGTCTCTCTATACCCGATTGGATATGGTGGAAGGTTGTGCCTGGGGTCGAAATTAATGTTCAATGGCCCGCGGGCAAAATAATTATTGTTGATGATACTGATCCAAGATGGGATTGGACCTTAGGCTCAACATTACAAGAAGGTTTCAGTGCAGATCCCAACGATCACTATCGTCCGTGGCTCGAAGAACATGTGGGCAAGCAAGGTTGGGATTGGAACTGGGGTCTATATGGCAACAACGCCGCGGAAAATAAACTTAGAATTAAATTTAGAAAGAAGCATGCCCCGCTGGCTATGTTAGCCATGTTGTTATGGGCATAAGTACTCTTATGAAAAAATTATTCATCTTGTTACTTCTAGTGGCCAGCACTGCATGGGCTAAACGTGATCCTGAATCGGTATTGTTGTACAATGCCTCCTCTAACAAAATTGAGTTAGAAAGCAACGCAGACCAAGTTAGAGCCATTGCATCTATCACAAAGATAATGACAGCAATGGTCACCTTAGACTGGGACAGAGATCTAAACCGTAAGTTAATGTTGAGTCGACGTGTGGGCAGTTATTTGCCTAGACAAGAGTACACACGCTCTCAATTGCTAGAGGCCATGCTGATCAAAAGTGACAACGCAGCCGCCGAAACAATTGCAGAAGACTTTCCGGGCGGCAGAACAGCGTTTATTGCACGAATGAACACTTACGCCAAGCAATGGGATATGTCAAATACCAAGTTTGAAGACCCCAGCGGGCTTGGCAAACAAAATCTATCCACAGCCAAAGATGTAGCAAACATGATGCATACTGCCGCCGGCTACTGGTTTATAAAAGATATTAGCACCAAAAAGCAAATGGCACTAGATACCAAGTATAAAAAGAAAATTCGAACAATAAAACTAGAACACACATCTGGTAATATCCTTTTTACTTTTGATAACATTGTTGTAAGCAAAACAGGATTAACTAGTGCCGCAAAATGGTGTGTTGGCTTGGTAGCAGAGCAGAACAAACAGCAATATGTGATAGTAGTATTGGGCAGTCCCAACAAGTCCGAACGGTTAAAAACAGTAAAAGACATCATGTACAATCATGTACTAGATCAAAATTTACAGCACACACAATAACACGGTAACTAAGGGTGTGAAAAGAGAACAAGACGCACTGTTTGAAATCCGCCAAGGAGATAGCTTCCGCTTTGCCAAGGAAATAAACAAACCATTTGGACAATTAGACCATGTGCTAGATTGGTGCAAGCAAGAATTAACTTCTGAATGGCGTTGGCAACTGGTTCAAGTTAGCTCCGATATCGCCCCAGGAAGATACATCTTTTACTTTGATTCTGATCGAGACGCTTGTGCCTTTACATTAAGATGGGCGTAAAATGCTAACAGTATTAGCCACACCTGAGTACCTGAGTACCGGTTGCGATCCTCGCATGTTCTTTGATCTCAACGGCGATCCTTATCGTTTTGTCAAAGATGATAGCGAAGGCCCGGTAGATATTTTACTTACTCCTAGTTCAGACGATTGGGATCGTGCTAGTGACCTAATATCCCGATACCGCCATCGGATAAATCTTGTACTCGACTTGTGGCACGGGTACGAAAATATAATTCCGCATCTAAACAATCAAAACTATTCTGGAAATAGGTATGTGTTAACCGTTTCTACACATGATTCTACAGTTAATAATCCAAACATTATCGGCTACGACTTCAGCTTTAACAAACTCAAAGCGTATTATTCGCAGTTTCCATTCAGTCCTGGGTGGATGCCTTATTACTGGAGTGGTCCGTACGGGCACATTGCTACTAGATTAACAGATCCTTCAACTAAGAAAAAAATATTTGTGTCAGCATGTAATACACAAAACGCTCGGCATGATCATCCGTGTGTATCAAGATTTGCTATCGCTAAACTTATAAGAGAAAAACACACAGACAAAGGATATCTTGGCAACATAACAGACGAATATCCTAACGATTACCTGCACCAACATACTTTGCACCCAACGGCTGCAGATATTAATCATCTACATAACCAGCCTATTCCACAGCGGAACACAGCTTATGGATTTCCACCACACAATCTCTACTACACTGACACATTTATCAGCATATACGCCGAAACTATGGAGTTTGGAACCACGCTGGCCATTACAGAAAAAACATACGACCCCATGATCAAAGGGCACTTTGTGCTACCATTCTCTGCTCCGGGGTTCATTGCTCGATTGAGAGACGTAGGTGTTGCACTACCTGAGTTTATTGACTACAGCTATGACACCATACAGGACTTTGACCAACGTCTAACACAGTATCTCAACGAAGTGGACCGACTGTTGAGCATAAGCATAGAAGACTGGCGTTTGCTTTATCAGAGAAATCTTCACTCTGTACTACACGCTAACCAGTTGTATTTTCACAACAGACCTTATTACAAGGTTGACATACAAGCCCTGCTACAAAAGTAGTACTTTTTACTACGGTTGACTCAAAATGCCCGTTTTGTTATAATATAGGCATACAAAGCAAAAAGGAGTTGGCTATGACAATGCCCGCAGGCAAATACTACATCGGTGATCTGTGTTATGTTATGCACCCAGAATGGGATGAGTGTTGTGAACTGTTCTTCCCAGCAGGTGGTCACCCTCCACGTGGGGTGGAAGGTGAGTTCGCACTTAAGGACGGTCGTCGTTTTGCCAGCTTCAGTACCGCACACGGAGACGGTACTTACCATGCAAACATTGGCACCAGCCACTCTGTGGATTCGGGCTCTATTGGTTGCATCCGCGTCGAAGATGTGCGTGATTCGAACATCAACAACATTCGTGACTTGGGTGCGATCGTGGAATTTCCAGAACCCTTTGAAGTATCAACTGCCGCCGGTATGCTTGTGTTTGGACATGTTAAAATTGAAACAGATTTTACATACTACGACGATGACGAGGAGTAAATCATGCCCTGCCAAAGTTACAATGATGATTGGCGGTCTCACGATGATGACCGCGACAAGATTCGTGAGCTCAAAAAGCAAGCTGACATGCTAGCACGTATCGCCTGCAAGGCCTTAACTGAGCTTGAGAACAACCAGATCGAAGACATGATTTTGCTCCGCGACGACGAAGTGCGTACATGGTGGCAAAAACACAAAGAAGATGACCGCAAAGAACAAGCTCGCCTTGCTGAAGTTGAGCGTAAAAAACGAATCAGAGAAGAAGCACTAGCTAAACTCAGCACAGAAGAACGAGAACTCCTGGGACTGGCTCCAAAGGTAGTGCAGTCAAAAAACATCAAGAAAAAAAGTATGATCGTTCCAGCAAGAGCAATCATTGATCAAATACTCAACAAATACGAAGAAGATGATGAAAGTAGTTAAATTAAATCGACGTTTCAAACAGTACAAAGAACATGGGCATACTATTGCCTTGCGGTTTGCATCGTATGAGCCCAGAAAAATTGCCGCATACGAAAAAGTTTGCAGAGCACGGTTAACAGGCCACGGCTACGGCCGCGAAGGTGATTGGTGGGGCGGGTTTGGCCATGCTCCAAACAGCAATACTCCTAGACCATACTGGATTACATTTCGCAACGAAGCAGACTTGACCATGATTATGTTATCTGCTACAATATCCTAAAGGAATCACTATGTCAATCAACATCGAAAATCTCACCCCTTACCAAGTTGAAATGCTTGATGCTATGTGGGCTTGTGAAAGTATGGAAGAATACATGGACTGGTATAACTTGCTAGATGGCGAAGACCAAGACATGGCCGATGTACTGCAACACCTTATTATCATGGAGAGCATGGAAGAGATGTTGAGTGAGATTAGCAATCAATATCAAGATGTTCGTGAATACTTGAAAAAGTTTATGCTATGAACGACGATAACGAAGATCCACGCAATGGTATATTTGCTATCATGTGGGACTGCTACGGACTAGAAGCAATAGCCCGTGTCCCAGATCCCGCCGACAAGACCTTTGCATTGTTAAAAGGTGTTGAGCCGCCCGCATTACCTAATATCAACATGTGGGAATTGCGGGCACGTTATAACCCCCAACGCAACTACGAAATCTACTTGATCACTGCTACACCAGGCATTGACGAAGAAGACATTCGTAACATGTTCGAAGCAGACCCACAAGGTGCTGCCGAGACCATTCGACGCATCGGAGAGAAATTCTTTTCTGATCGCGAAACAAAAGAAAGAGCAATCACATGAATTGTGACGTCGACCACCTTACTGCCCGTGTGTTCCACGGGCTTAAAAGTTTATTAGCAGAGAAAGATACCCTGCCCCCACGCTATCTTGAAATGGTGGTTTGCGAAGCGTTTGGCCTGAAGCATGTAGGTGACGGCAACTACTATGCTGATGGCGTAGATGCTACATCTCAAGTTAGTGTCAAAACTCGCATATTGAATCCAGACGTGCTCAAAACCAAAAGTGGTCGAGACTTTACAACACATCCTGACAAGTTCCTGGGTCCGAGACAAAACAAAAAGCAAGGCAAGTGGTGGGCAGGTCTTGAGTTTGTACAACGTAGACAAACTATCAACAATGAAGACAGTTCTTCCGAACGCAGAATTGGTTTATTGACTCTGCGTGGTTTTAGACAAAACATCGCAGAGAGCAAAAAGAAATTTCAAACAAGCAAAACCTACGAAGTGTTGTTGGTGCATGGCTACAATCATGAATTCAATCGATACCTTGTTAATGTATACTGGCAAGAACTGTCATTACCTAACGCCCGAGACATCACTTGGGTGCGTGACGGTGGCAATGTTAACGGATTAGTCGAAATTGATGGCAAAATGCAAATTGCCATGCATCGTGTACGTGGCGGTGCTCCACGGGAGGCCACTTGTTTTAAAGAATATAAAGATCCAACCAAGTACGCTCATTCAGTGATCCTTTCTGTACCCATCCCAGATCCCTGGCCTTTTGACAAAGATCTAGTTGTTGCAGAATTACAACAGCTTGATTTATAAGGTTGACAAATAATCCTTAATTTGCTATACTAGAGTTGTCTTGTTTAAGTTATGAGACATTCATTCACTTTTAAGGAAATTTATGGCAACGGTATCCCGCACGGTTAACCGTGGAGCAAACCCTTTCGCTCCAATGGTTATTCAACAAAACGTCAACATGACTCCTCAAGGGCAGTCAAACATTTATGAGCCTCTTACAGTTCGAGGAGCTCGTGCCCACACCAATTCTCATGTGCAACAAGCACTAAAAAATCTTCGAATTCGACTCGGAGATGAAAAATATACCCATAAACATTTTGGCGAGATGCTATGGGTTAAGATTAGCGACCTTGACATTAACATCGAAATCCAACGAGACGAGGACGCAGAACACCAGGCTAACATTATCGAGCGTTTTGATCCACGCATCGCGATGCCGGTTATGGCAACCAAGCTCAAAAATGGTCGTTATTCAGTATGGGAGGGGCAACAAACTTCTTGTCTTTATTACCACCTGTATCAAGCTGGGTTAATTGATGGCGACTTTCTTGTGCAAGTAAAAGCATTTGACGAAGACATGGAAGTTCCGGGTACAGACTTGCAAGGCGAAGCGGTTGGTAACTATGGTTTCCGTCAAATCAACGGTGGTGGACGTAAAGGCATTGATGCTTTCCACTTGCACCGTAGTCGCGTTAACGGCGTTCGTTTGTACGACAGCAACTTTGACGAAGACGTACAAAGTGAACTAATCCAGTGTGCGTTAGAAAGGAACAACATGTTCCCTGCCAAGGCAAGTGACGCTCGAGGGCAACTTGCAACACCAGGTATGGTTACATATATTCATGGTTTGAATATAATTGCTGGGCACGGCACTGAGATGAAATTGTTTAATAATACTGCTGAAGACTTGGATTGGGCACTTGCCTGGCACAACAAGTACTACCCTGCTGAAAAGGGAGTTGATGGCGGCTTTATTCTTGCGTTTGGACGCCTGCATCACGCAGCTCGTACAGCCAAACATCCAGTAACATTAAATGTCACAGTTGAAGCAGACTTGTATAAGTTGTTTCAAAGTCATTATGGTTCGCCCAAGGCCTTTCACAAAGATTGCAAACAACGTCTAG
>JAUKPQ010073782.1:0-21702 GCA_032273045.1 Chloridella minuta | reverse complement strand
ATGGATGTGTTAGATCGCAAGGTTGCTTCTGCTGCTGCTGTTCAGTCTGTTGCTGCTATCGGTAACTGGGGAACAGATGTAGAAGCATTCTACACAGTGTCTTCTGATTGCTTAGTTATACCAACAATGATCTCTGATAATGAGCCAAACGCTTTCGCTATTGCTGACATTCAGCAAGCAACTCGCATGGCTAACTATCCAGGTGCACCAATTGCATTCGGTGGAGCTGCGATGCAGCGTTATGCTAACGCAATGGCAGCAGGATGCTGCACTCAGTACGGTATCGACTTACTTGCAATCACTCAGCAAAACGGATTCGGCTTTGCTTATGATTCTCGTTTAGCTGCCGCACAAGGTTCTCAGTCTAAAGCGTTGGTTACAACAGCAGGAGCAATCCAATGGTTGTCATTCAACTTAGCAGAGTGGAACACTGGCATCACTCCAACAGCAGGCGCAAACTACTCTAAGACATTGGTGTACACACCGGCAGGCTTACCAGTAGATTTGACAATGAAGGATGATTGCGGTAACTTATCAATCGTATTGACTACGACTGGAGTTGTTGCAACATTGCCAACAAACATCTACGAGTCAGCTGATAAGTTGGCAGGAGTTAATTATGTTAACTGCGTGAGCATCGTGAATTCTTAATTCACATTAAGCTTTCAATGAAAAATGGGGAGAGGTGCAAGCCTCTCCTTTTTTATTTATCTTTGTAAAAAAACTCAACAGCCAATGTGCTACGAATCTCTTCTTGGCCTTCAAGGGTGCGATAGGCCAGAGCCAACAACAGGGCTTTATATCGATGACCTTGGGATTAATCAGACTTTACTCGGGCAGTTGATCACTGACCAATACAACAGCGGAGTTGAATTGTTTGAAGCTAAGCGAGCATTCGCATGGCGCAAGATGTCAAGTGATATCTTAAGCCGATTGAATCCAATGATGAAAGCGGATACGGTTGTCGATAGCAAGCGCATTGGACAAGTTGTTACCAACGCTGCGAACGTGGACCTTGCAGTTGGCGCAGGGAAGTACACTGGTATAAGAGTTACCATTGACCCAAATACAACAAGCTTTCTGAACTTCTATTTGTCAAGCTTCAAGATTGACATCTATACGATGGCAACTCCTGTCGAGATATTCGTATACGACATGAGCACATTAAAGCTGATTGATTCCTTCTTCTACCAATCGGAAGCAGTTGAGCAGTTTATCGGCAAGACGTTTAAAGCAAATCGTCGCAAGATGGATTTGGCTTTCGTATATGAGTCATTGTACGACACAACCAAGATGATCACCAAGAAGGGTAGTTGCTCTGATTGCGGAGGTAATTTAAGAGCGGTGCACATCTGCCCATTCGTGGATGCCATCGGAATTGAGTTGACCACTGACGGCTTTAACGTGCTATCATCCAAGTCAAAGAAGTACACGCAAGGGATGTCGATGGTTTACAATGTAAATTGTGATCGTGAAGCTTGGCTGTGTTCAATAGGTGGATTGATGGCAATGCCTCTTGCTTATGCGACAGCGGTTGAGATATATAACTACGGCTTAACAATCAGCCCGAATCAGCGAGTAAATACAGTTGTAAGCGTAAACTCTGGCTTCTCCACATCCGATCCAAACGACGGCATGATTGCAGGGCGAGACATAGCAGCAACGAGATACAACGAAGAACTTGCAGCCATGTTGCAGAACATGAGACTGCCTGACGATAATACGTGCTTTGACTGCCGCAAGAATATGAAGTACGTCACTGCTCTTCCATAATGGCAACACCTAAGGAGATAAGTGGAAGGATTGATGCGCTCTTCTCTGAATGGAGCGGAGGCTTTACTCCTTTGTTTTTCGCTGTCTTGGATATGCGCAGAGAGATGTTTATCAGAATATTTGGAACAGGCACAAGTGGAGGAAGTAATACGGCAGGGCAGAAGCTACCAACAGTTCCTTATTCTCCTGCTTACGCAAAGATTAAAGCAGCAAATGGCCGACCACCTTTGGAGCTAACAGGATACTTAAAAAGGTCATTTGCAACAGATCAATCAAGTGTGTTCAATCAAGGATTTGGCTCAGCTATTTACATTCAAGCAGATGAAGCAGGCAAAGCAGAAGGATTGCAAAAGTTATACGGACCAATATTTCAACCAACAGCGGAGGAGCAAGCAGCAATGCTTCAGCTACATGCTGAATTATTAGTTGAGCAAATCTCAAATCAGATAAGCAAACCATGAATCTACTTAAGACCATCATAGAACGACTCAACCAACGTGTTGAGGTTGCTAATATATTCGACAAGCAGTTCAATCTCTGCGAGCTTAACGCAAACGGAAACGAGAAGGCTTGGGTGCACTACATCGGCAATGGTCAGGCAGAAGTTGTGACCAACTTCGATGCGAAGAACGGCACATTGTTCTGGGCTAAGCGTGGCAAGGTATCGGTTGCCAAGACCGATGCTTACAAGATGAGCGGATGCAAGCAGTTGTATGTTACAACATTTCCATTGACAGCTTATGCCATCGTGCGCAAGAGTCATCTTCCATGCGATGCGGAAGATGCACAGGACTGGCTTGCTTCCAGAGTCTACAAGCTGACGAGTGGAACTGATCCATTGTTTAAGCAGAGCATCGGAGTCATCAACTATGAGGTTGTTCCAAGTGGATACACTAACGAGATTAAGACATTAACAGCGCACTATGAGTGGGCTTGCGTTTCCGTTGATATGGATGTGCAAGTGATCACAAGCAGTGAAGACGGCTGCTATGATACATGCGCAACAGGAGACATTCCACTCCCCGACTTACAACCATGTGTGCCTTGCCTGACTGAGGTTGCTGTTGATGGTGTTACAATCACAGGCAACGGAACAGAAGCCGATCCATTGAGCGCAATTGGTGCCGGTGGCGGTGCGATAGTGGTGCAAGATGAAGGGGATGAAGTCACTCCAGTTGCAACGACATTGAACTTTACAGGCGCAGGAGTAACAGCATCGCTGACATCACCTGGAGTTGTTGAGGTAAATGTGCCAGGTGGAGGCGGAGCAGTTGGAACATTGCAGGAGGTGACTGATCTCGGCAACAGCACAACCAACGACATTGATTTCATTACAAATGCAGGGCTTTCATTTGACAATGGCGCATTCTTTCGCAAAGGTACTACTGATGCAGGCAATGGAGGAGCAAAGGGTACATCGCAAATATGCTCAATAAGTTATGAGCTCAAGTGGGAAGCAGGGCGATTGTACTACATGGAGCAAGACGGCTTCACCATTCGTGATGTGACTCACAACTTCAACATAGTACCTCAACCAACAGATGACTCAACCAAGGGCTTTGTAGTAGGCTCTCGTTGGAGTTTAGATGATGGCACTGTTTACCTATGCTCAGATGCTACAATCGGCGCGGCAGTTTGGAGCGTAGTGAGCACTGGAGGAGTAACCAATGTAACTGCAACAGCACCATTGTCATCAAGCGGAGGCACTACTCCAGATATATCAATTCAGCCTGCGAGCTCTGTCAATGATGGATACCTTACCTCTGCCGATTGGAATACCTTTGACGGCAAGTTTGATGTGCCAACAGGAACAAGCATCGACTATCTTGATGGCACTGGAGCTCCGACACCATTCCCGACGATTCCAACTGCAACAAGCGAGCTGACCAACGATAGCGGATTCATCACCATTGGAGATGTTCCAACGCAAGTGAATTCAGATTGGAATGCAACAAGCGGATTTGCTGAGATTCTCAACAAGCCAACACTTAACAATGGCACAGTGACATCAGTTGACCTCACTATGCCTGCTGCATTCTCTGTAACTGGCAATCCAGTAACATCGAGCGGAACATTAGCGGTTGCAGCGGCAGGAGTTTCAACGCAGTACATCAGAGGTGATGGGCAGCTTGCAAACTTCCCGACATCAAGTGGCGGAGGATCAAGCTTAAGCTACTACCTCAACGGATCAGTGAGTCAAGGTACTTTGGGCGGTGTTGCGTTTAAGCAGATGAGCAGCACACCAGTGATTGGTGCAGGAACAGATTTTACTATCAATGCCAATGGATACATTCAGTCATTTATAACGGATGCGAGTGTTCCAAATCAATTGTTAATTCCTGCTGGAAATTGGAACTTCGAGATGTATTTTTCTGCATCAAGTGGAGGAGGAAGCCCATCATTCTATATTGAACTTTACAAACTTAGTGCAGGAACATTGACTCTGCTTGCATCCAATTCAGCAACACCTGAAGGCATAACTAATGGCACTGTGATTGACTTATATACAACAGCGGTTGCAGTACCGAGCACAGTTCTTCTTGCAGCTGATAGACTTGCTATAAGAGTTTATGTATTGCATAGCAGCAAAATAATTACACTGCACACCGAAGATAATCACCTATGCCAAGTCATTACAACTTTCTCCACTGGCATCAATGCGCTTAACGGCTTAACAGCCCAAGTGCAGAACTTAGCGGTTGGAACTTCGGGCACTGACTTCGCGATATCATCGACAACTGCGACTCACACCTTCAACCTACCAACTGCAAGTGCAGCCAACAGAGGTGCATTAAGCACAGCTGATTGGAGCACATTCAACGGCAAGGTTGCAACAACTCGAAGCATAGGAACTACTGCTCCATTAACAGGAGGAGGTGATTTAAGTGCAGACAGGACAATTGCCATCGCCAAAGCAACAGCTTCAGTGGATGGCTATCTTGCTGCAACAGACTTCACAACCTTTGCAGCCAAGCAAGATGCATTGGTAAGCGGCACAAACATCAAGACCATCAACTCGACTTCATTACTTGGTAGCGGCAATATTTCCATTGCAGCACCAGTGATATATAAGTCGACAACTGACACAGCCGGATATTCAAGTGCAGCTAATACAGCAGTTTATACTCAATTAATTGCAGCTAATACTTTTGCAGTTGGCGATATAATTAGGGTAACATATAGAACTCGCAAGACGGGTGCTGCTAATGCACAAACAATAAGAATCTACATGAATGCTACTGCTGATTTAAGCGGCACTCCAATACTTGTTGGAGCATTTATTATTTCAGTTGCAGGAGGATTCTACAATCAAATGCAAAGGCATTTAGTAATTAAAAACTCAACAACAAATACAGAAGTAATTGCAACATCTGGTACCAGTTCACCAAGTGATACCATTAACTTAACAACGGCAGTGTCTACTTTAGCAATTAACTGGACGTCTAACCAATACTTTGTATTCGCAATTCAAAGTGGTGGAGCAACAGATGTAAATTATGGATCAATGTACTTAATCGAAAAACTATGATAGATATAACAATTGAAGGTGGATACGTAACATTTTACACATCTGTAATAGGTGCAATTGCATCTAATGTTGAACTATGCGAGGTTGTTGATGATAACACTTTGCATCTTGGCACTAATGTAGGCACGTTCCTAATCAATGTAAATCAGTTTACATTTAACAGCATAAAATTTACCTCGTCTGAAAAGGCGGTTAACTACATATTAAACAACTAATATCATGGCAGGAGTAAGAATTACAGATTTAGGCGCATTGTCAGTTCCAGATGGTGCTGATAAATTATATATTGTAGATGTATCGGATACATCAGAAAGCCCTGAAGGTACATCCAAACAAACAACCGTTGCAGAAGTTCTTGCATTAGTGCCATCGGGTGGAGTGCAATCGGTAACAGGGGATTGGGTGGATAATACTGATCCGATAAACCCAATTGTTAAGCCTCCTTATCTTACTTGGGTTGGTAAAATTTCGCAGATTGGTACAAGTGATCCAACTATTGTTTCTGAGTTTGAAAATACAATTACTAATGGTTCAAGTTCAGTTGTTACATTCTCAAGAACAAGCAGTGGCTATTTTGGTATTGATACAATAACAGGTGGTGTAAGTAGTAGTGTATTCAGTGAAGGTGGAACATTAGTATTAATAACTCCTGGAGGTAGCACTTACAATGATTGTTTTGTAGTGGTTAGTTCAATCATAAGCGGAAAGATAAACTTCTACAACTACGGAAATGGTGGAGGAGTGCAAGATGATTTCACAAATATGAACATCGAAATAAGAGTGTACTAATGAAGACTTCCGATAACGGCATTCGACTCATCCAAGAGTTCGAAGGGCTTCGCCTTACTTCCTACTTATGCTCGGCAGGAGTGCCAACTATTGGATACGGCGCAACATACTATGCAGATGGCAGCAAGGTGAAGCTTGGGCAAACCATCACAAGAGACCAGGCTAATCAATTACTTAAGGATCACCTTAAGGAATTCGAGGGAAGCGTGACAGGATTGTTAAACACAACCAAGGTGAATCAAAATCAATTCGACGCTCTTGTAAGTTTCTGCTTTAACCTGGGCGCAGGCAATCTTGCTAAGTCACAGCTGTTGAGGTTTATCAAAGCCAATCCAAATGACCCTAAGATTGCAGCTGAATTCGCAAAATGGAACAGAGCAGGTGGTGAGGTTTCAACCGGCCTTGTAAGAAGACGGAAAAAAGAAGCACAACTATACTTCACCACAATCGTATAATGGAAAAGCTGTATGAGATATATCTTATCAAGCATCTCACAGAGCCATTCGTTATGCTTGACGAGATCAATCTCAGCTTTAAAGAATTCATTGATAAACTTAATACATCATACACTTTTAATCAAATGTGGGGCAATGACCAGGAAGCCAGTTAGCAAGTTCAAACAAGTACTTAATATATTGCTTAAGTACTGGAGGCCAACTATTGGCAGCTTGGTAATTCTTGGCTCTGTGTTTGCCCTAATTTTAAAACAGATTACAACAGAAACGCTTGCAGCAATTGTGGCCGCAATGGTAGCCGCAGGATACATACCTAAAGTAAATGACAATGGATGACGGAAGAGACTCAGTGATTACTACACTCGATAATGGGTGCGTCTTGGGTATGGGCTGCAAAGTCCATACGCATCATCACATCATTAAACTTGAGCCGCAAGTGTTGTATCAGTCAATGTCAAAATTCACTATCTTTGGAAAGCAATATTGCACTAATCAGTGGGGGCAAACTTTTGAGATTCCTGCCGATGAACCAATACCAGAGCCACAACTGATGCAAGAATTCTACGCAAGCGATACTATCCTACCAAGTGCATCTGCATTTTTGGTCAAGCCAAAGCCAGAGGCAAAAATTATCATTAAGCCGAAGACAGAGTATTGCGAATATAAGCCGACAATGGATGGACCAGTGATGGGCATGCTGTTGACTTTTACCATTTACCTCACTGCGCAATGGGTTTGGAACTCTGCGCCTGCATGGTCTAACCTTTATAGCGAACTCAAGCAATGTCTTCGCTATTCATCTTAGAACGCTCGATTGATCTCTTCTATGTGGTCACCGATTTTGAAGGCAAGATATTCACGAACAATGAATTGTTTAAGAATTATGTCAGCCACATCAAGCCTACTAAGATAACCGACATCATTAGCATTGAAGGTGATAAAGCTGATTTCATTGAGGCCATTGATAAGGCACGTAAGCATTCTCCTGAGCCTTCAAGAGTCTATGCTCGCACAAGACAGAAGAACGCAAGTGATAGATACAATGTTTGGAATTGCTTTGCGATTGATGACACTCTTCACTTTGTTGGAATTCAGATAATCGACGTGACTTCAATCAGCTCCCATGAGCACGAGCGGCAAAAGAACTTGCTCGAGGAGTTTCGCTTCATGCTGAGCCATGAACTTAGACAGCCATTGACCAACATCGCAGGCTTGGTAAATATGCTCATGCAACATCAAGTGGCAAGTGATGTGGATCGAAAAGAACTACTTGCAATGATTAGCACATCAGTCAATAAGCTTGATGATGCAATCAAGATATTGGTTAAAAAAGCCGCAAGGGAGTTATGAGTGAACAGGAAGCGGATGAGAGACTTGTGAAGGTATCCGCTTGGTATGTGATTGAGCGAGGGATGCCAGTATGCGTGGCATTGCAAATACTTCAAACGGAATTGAAGGATAAGCGACTATTCTGGGAATCATCCAAACAACTTATAAAACTTATTCAAAATGGAGTCTGCATATAAGTACATCAGCTTAGCCGCAATCATTGTGCTAATTTTTTTACTGCTTAAAACTTGCTCCGATGGGGTGCAGTCCGATTATCGTCTTAAGCATACGATATATGAGGACTCGATAGTAATCGCCTCACAAAAGAAGATAATCGCACAGAACGGCTCAGATGCAGCCAAACAAGCGCAGCAAATTGCAGAGCTCGAAGTGAAAGTGAAGAACGCATCTGAGGTTGTAAAGATTGAAACGCGGACCATCATCAAGACGCAGATCAAGTTAGGTGATACGGTGATGATACAAGGCAAGCCATACATCCAATTGCCAAAGCCATTCCTCAAGAACACCGAATGGTACACAATAGGTGGAATGATAAACCGACTCGGTTGGTTACAGATTGATAGCTTGGTGATCCCTGCCAAGTTCACCTACGCAGTGGGTGACACTATGCGTACTGGAGTAATTAATCGACTATTGCGCAAGAGTGATACGGTTGTGCGCCTAAGAGTCGACAATCCCAATGTGCAAGTAGTGGGGCTTGAGAATATTTACATCAAGCAAGAGAAGAAGTGGCATCAAACAACGGCCTTTAAGTTGGGAGTTGGGATGATAATTGGGGTGGCTGTTGGAGTCACTGCAAAATAATTACTTTGATATTCAGCGCATTAGGATAATTGCGTTAAAATAGTTTTGTTAGTGCATTGTGGTATCAAATAAAGAACTACATTTGTCAAACAATCAGTCAATCATTTACTCATTTTAATCATTTAATCATGAAAAATTTATCACCGATTACATCAGGAGCTTATAGTTGCGATAGTCACGCAATGCTTGACATTCTTAAAATGGCAAATTATAAGGATGCTTTAACAGTTGCAATTAATATAATGCAAACGAAAAGAGAATTAAATATCGACGAGGATACTTTTATAAATCTTAAGACTAAATACAAGTTGTATTGTTTTGACTTAGGAATTGACACTGGATATTTTAAAGGATAATATAATCGGGCGGCTAATCACCGCCCACAACTTAATCATTCACTCATATATCTATTCACTCATGAACACTTTTTTCAAATCACACGACAACACGCAGTTTTTTAACTACGATCATCTATCTGGCATCATGCTCACCATCGTTCAAGATGGTTGCCACCAAGGGCTCTTTCAAAGATGCGATAAATTTTCATTGATTCTTGTTAGCCAATTCTCCAAGGAGATGACTCAAGGGCTTGATGAATCACTTCGCACCTATCATCCTTCAACGGTTGGCGAGTTCTTTCAGATGTATCAAAAGACACTGCACAATACACAAGTATCATTTAAACAATTAATAAATCAATTCTAATTACACTATGGGCTTAAAAGCACCCTCAGGGAATAACACCTCCCGAGCAATCGCACCAGAAGGGGCGTTTGTTGCAAGATGTTACCAAATCGTTGACCTCGGAACTACAATGCAAACAGGACAGTTCCCTGGCAAAAAACGCAAAGTGCAGTTTATCTTTGAACTGCCAACAGAGCTTCACGAATTTGAACGTGGCGAAGGCGATAAGCCATTCTATGCTCGCAGCATCTACAACCTATCGATGAATGAGAAGGCAGTACTTCGCAGAGACATCGAAGCATGGGCAGGCAAAAAGATGAGCAATGAGATTGCTTCCGATTTCGATATCTTCACGCTGCTTGGAAAAGCTTGCTTGGTAAATATCACGCACGTTGAAAAAGGAGACAGTACTTATGCCAATATTATAGGCATGAGCCCGATCCCAAAAGGTATGGTTTGCCCTCCTGCATTTAATACTCCGCTTTGCTACAACACTGAGGAGCATGATGAGGCTATCTTTGCTCAGCTGCCCGAGTTCATTCAAGATAAGATTAAGATGTCTGATGAGTGGATTGCGAGAATCAGCAAGTCAATTGCTCCAGTAGTGACTGCTCCTGCTCCTTCGCTTGAAGTTGAAGACGATGCTTTTCCTTTTTAATAAATAACAAAGGGCCGTTAATCAGACGGCCCTTCATTAAAAAAACATACACTAATTCAACACTATGAACGCAGCTAATATAGAAAACATTTCCGAGTTCTACAAGGCTTTAAACTCGGCGGAAGTACTTCGTGCTCAGAGCATGATCCAAAGTGCACCACAAGCCATCGAAGACAAGCTCTCATACGACATGAGCGCAGCATCAATCAAAGCGGCAAACGATGCCATAAAGCACATTGAGACCAATCGCAAGATGGTAACGCTTCCGCTTGATGCTTACAAGAAATCCATCATGGATGTTGAGCGCGATGCCGTTGCTCCGCTTAAGTCGTATATCGACGAGCGCAAGGCAATGATGATTGAATACTCGAACGAACTTGAGCGCATCAAGGCGGAAGCAGATGCAAAGATTGCGCAGGAAGCAAGCAATGCGCTAATAACTGCAATTGCTACCGACGTATCAGCAATCATGGCCAAGTTCACTGAAGACACTACAACAACCACGCTTCAATTCGACCACACCAAGAACATCCGCATCACAAAAAAAGCGGAGATTGTTGGCGAGGTTGATTGGGCAACGGTGCTCTGGACACTTATGCGAGCTGAGATGTTTGACATGCAAGAGATTCTCCGCAAGCTGCCAAAGGCAATGGAGATCACAAACATCGACAGCATAAAAGGAATCGAAATAGTTGAACATAAAACACAAACAATCCGATGAATCCAATAGACAACATGGGCGCAGAGTTCGCCAATTTCAACCGCTACCTTGACGCAATCATTGATCCGCGCGAATGCGACAACGACACTCCTTATGCCAAGGTAAAAGAAGCAATCATCCAAGCTTATTCAAACGGCTATCATGACGGTCAGCAAGCAATGGCTGACAGACTTCCAAAGCCATTGCCAACAGGAGGGGATATAGGAGGCCTTGAATATTATGAGTCGCTGTAAAAGTCATTTGGGCTTATGCTGTCAGCCGAAAAGATTCAACTGGACGATGGAGCAGACCGAACTGCTTATCGAGTACTATCCACATCGGTCTACAAAAGAGGTGGCATTCATTATTGGGAAGTCGATGTCACAGTGCTACAATAAAGCCTTCGCACTGCAACTGCATAAAACTCCCGAGTACCTTGCAACAGAAGCAAGCGGCAGACTCAAGAAAGGCAATGTCGGCACGCAGTTCCCAAAGGGCAATGTCCCTTGGAACAAAGGCATGAAAGGGGTTGCATTCGGAGGCCATGAGACACAGTTTAAGAAAGGCCATAATCCTGCCAATCACAAGCCTATTGCTTCCGAGAGAATCGATGAAGATGGATACACCTACATAAAGATTGCAGAGCATACACGATGGGTGCTCAAGCATCGGCACATCTACGAGCAGCACCATGGCAAGCTTGAGCCGCACATGATAGTCACCTTCCGCGATAAAAACATCTCAAATTTCGAGATAGAAAACCTTGAAGCAATCACCAAGGTGGAGAACATGGAGCGCAACCGCATAACAAAATATCCTCAACCAATTCAACAAGCAGTTAAAACCCTAAACAAATTATGGCACGCAATAAAATCGAAGACCTAAGGGATCACCTATTTGAAATCATCGAGATGCTCAAAGAAAACGACATGGAGCTCGACAAAGCAAAAGCAATCGCAGACATCGCACAAGTGATTGTCAACTCAGCAAAGGTTGAGGTTGACTTCATCAAGGTAGTATATGGCAACGGTAGTGGATTTATTCCGCTGGATAAGAGAGCACTGGAGCAATGAGCCGCGACATCTACAACAGCATCGAAGCAATCAACGCATCAAGCATCAAGAGGCACTACACTGGCAGCATCCAATACGCTGCTGGTGCTCTCGAGCGCGGCGCGGAGTTCCATCGCAATCTGCTTGAGACGGAGCCAAAGGATATGCCGCCCAATGCTCGCGTGATTTTTGATGCCATCATGAAGCACCCAATGCTCCGCTTGATATTCGAGAAGGCAGCAAAGGAGATCACCTTCATCAAGGAGGTTGAGATTGATGGGCGCAAGGTAGCAGCAAAAGGCATCCTCGACTTGCACTGCCCAATGTACTCCATCAATGCCGACATCAAGACTACATCTTGCACCAACCTTCGAGCATTTGCGAATGATATGACTAAGCACTACAACCACATCCAAGCAGTTTGGTACTCGTACCTGACTGGATATGATCCTGCAAACTTCTATTACATAGGAGTGCCCAATAAGTTCAAAGGTGAACTTTTTATCCACCGACATACAGCTGACGAAATTGAACAAGCAAAAAACCTTATCAAAGAGTACCTGGTCCACAGAGGGCTTTGAGAATTACAGCTTCACCAATGTGATGTATTACTTCCTGCATCGCGACTTCATATATATAGAGACAAACTTCAAGCATCTGAAAATGATGTACAACCACTTCGATGATGCAACAGTGTTCATCACCCTAGCAGATGACACGAAGTATGTCGAATACGTTTGGAGCACACCTGGAAGAATTAAAACAACATTCAAAAAATCAACTATTTATGACATCTACTTCATTGAAAAAAATCCTATATCTGTGCAGGGACAGAGCGGAACTACTGAGCAAGTCCAGTGAGCAGTACGCTCACGCAATGGCAATGGTCTATGAGAACATCGCGCAACTATGCGAAATCGAGCTGCCGAATGAAAAACAAATGATTATCGATATCTGCAACGAATGCGCCAAAGATATGATGCAAGGAAATTTAGCCGTCGGAAAGTCCGCAGGTGAGCAATTATATAAAAAGAAGTACGCATGAGCAGCAAAAATCAAACAGCAATTGAGTGGTTGGTTGAGCAAATAGAAGGTAATATCTTGTGGAATGACAAAGCAAGAGAAATGCTTGACCAAGCCAAAGCAATGGAAAAGGAGCAGATAATTGAGGCTTATCGCGATGGCAGAACAGACCAAAATACTCGAGTTCCAAAGTTCTACAATCGCAGCTCTGCAATCTACTACACCTCAACCTACGGCCAATGATCCTCCGACCTTACCAAGAGCGATTCATCAACAACATAGCTGCGAAGCTGCGCAGCCATCGCAAGGTGGTTGCTCAGCTCGCAACAGGCGGAGGCAAGACAGTATGCTTCGCTGCGATATGTAACCGCTACTGCGCTCGATCAGAGCAAGACATATTGATACTCGTTCACCGCGAAGAACTGCTCACACAAGCGGCAAAAGCCATCAACCTTCCAGTGCAGAAAGTGGTGGCAGGAATGAAGACCATCCCCCCTGCTCGCGTTTATGTTGCAATGGTGGAGTCGGCACATAAGCGGCTGCATCTGTTCTCCAACATCGGCATGGTAATAGTTGACGAGTGCCACATTGGGAATTTTACTAAGGTAATTGATCACTTCAAAGAGCAGTACATCATTGGCTTCACCGCCACTCCACTTGCCGCCAAGAAGACCAACCCACTGCGTAACTTCTTTGATGACATTGTCTGCGGCATCGACATTCCAGAACTAATCGACCAAGGCTTCCTCGCACCTGAGCAGACCTACTCCGCATCTTCCATTGTGGAACGTGCAAAGCTCAAGATGAAAGCAGGCGAGTTCGACCAGGCTCAGATGGGAGCCATGTACAAAGAGCCCAAGTACATCGACACAACTATCAATGCCTACCGCAAGAACTCACTAGGGCGCAAGACAATCATCTTCAATTGCAATGTCGAGCACTCGCAAGCAGTCAATGCCGCATTCCTTGCCGCAGGATTTAACTCGCGGCACCTCGATGCTACCTCAACAGATCGCGTTGAGACACTTGAGTGGTTTGCCAACACTCCAGATGCCATCCTTAACAACATCGGGATTGCAACAACAGGCTTTGACCAACCAGACATCGAGACAGTAATCGTTAACAAGGCAACAGCATCAATGCCCCTTTGGCTTCAGATGTGCGGCAGAGGTGCAAGGCCGCATCCAATAAAGCTTGCGTTCACCATCATTGATCTTGGTGGAAATTGCCTCACGCATGGCTCATGGGCATCATCCCGAAATTGGGAGGATATATTCCACAATCCTAAGAAGCCAGGCGCAGGAGTTGCTCCTGTAAAAGAGTGCCCCACTTGCGAGGCTTTACTCCACACTTCTAAGATAACTTGCTTCTGCGGCTACGAGTTCCCCAAGAAGATTGTCCTCGATCAAGGCATTGAGGACTTTATCCTTATGACCGATTCAGTCGACATCAAGAAGCTCATCGCAATGAATGAGCACCACAAGGAATACCGATCATTATTCGTAGCCATCGAACATGTTGCCCTGCTTGCAAAAAAGAACATCAAGAAATTAAATGCGGACAACTACCAACATATTGCAAAAAAGAATCACGAAATTGCGAGGCTCTGGTGTCGTGAACGCAACAGAAGATTCAATAGGTTCCACAAGGATTTGGCGGATGAAAAACTAAAAACAACCCTAAAAAACATATATAATGCTGATATCATCCTATAAGAACGTACATGACAAACAAGATGTAGACATAGAAATTGATAACTTTCTCGAAGGAGTTCGCTCAGGTAGATGGCAGGACATTGCTCTCGAAGTGCGCAATGCTCCAAACAAAGAAATCAAAGATCTAATAAAAAAGAAAGCTCCACTGGTAACAATCAGCGGATCATTCGCAGAAAGAAAAGCTGACGCACTCCGTAAGCATTCCAACTTCATAGCTATTGACATCGATAACCTAGAAGATCCTGTCTCAACTAAGAAGCGAATAGAAAATGACTCCTATATTTACGCTGCATTCATATCCATTAGCGGACAAGGGCTTTGTTTAATTGTTAAGATAGACGGTAATCGACACCTAGATGCCTTCAATGGCATTGCTGCATACTTATACAACGAGTATCAGCTTATCGTGGACCAATCCGGTAAGGATATCGCAAGAGCTCGATTTGTTTCTTATGATCCTGCGCTCATCCAAAACTCCAAATCAGCAACATTCAAGAAGTATCTTCCCAAAAAGAAGGAGTACAAGCAGGCAAAGGTAGTTGTCATCAAATCAGACTTTGATGCCATCATTGATCAGATGGACAAGAAAGGACTTAACCTTTGCGAGGATTATTCTGAGTGGATCCGCATAGCTTACGCACTTGTTTCCGAGTTTGGAGAAGAAGGGCGCGACTATTTCCACACGCTATCTTCCCATTCATCCAAGTACAATTCAGTCGACTGCGATGCCCAGTTTGATGCCTGCCTGAAGAATCATAGTGAGTCGAAAAGTAAGAAGTCATCCATCGGTACAATATACTTCCACGCAAAACAGAATGCGATTGATGTGTACTCCGAGTACACGAAGAGCATAATGCGCCACGCGACATCGCAACGAGCGGCAGGGCTGTCATCAGATGCCATCATTGAAACACTGGAAAAGCATGGAGGCATAAGCTCAGCGGACTCGAAAGAAATCGTTGAGCAGATAGTAAGTAAGGACATTAAATTTAAATCGGAGAATGTAAGCGAAGACATTGCTGCATACATCAAAACATTCGACCTTAAGAAGAACCTCATCACTCGCAAGATTGAACTTAACGGCAGAGCAATTGATGATAGTGATTTGAATTCAATATATCTGGACTCCAAAGCAGTATTTAAAGAATCGAACAAGGACCTAGTCACATCTATTATCTTCTCCAATCGCATACCGTCTTATAATCCATTACATGAATTCTTTGAAGAGGAACTATACCAAACCAATGAAGATCATTGGCCGAACTTAACCATGTTGATTGAAAGTGTAATCACTGACACACCTAATGCAAGCAAATGGATTCAAAGATGGCTGCTTTCAATTGTCGCATCAGCATACGGAAACCACTCAGCTCTCGTACTTGTTTTCTGCGGAGCACAGCAAGGAACTGGAAAGACGCATTGGTTTCGCTATTTGCTACCTAAGCCAATCAGATACCTATATGCTGAGTCTAAAATGGATGCAGGAAAAGATGACGAGATACTAATGTGCGGCAAACTTATCATCAATGATGATGAGTACGGTGGTAAATCCAAAAAGGAAGATAAGCGACTTAAGGAGCTCACATCAAAAGAATATATCAACGTGCGTGAGCCTTATGGTCGTGTTTCTGTGGATCTGAAAAGACTCGCAGTATTCTGCGGAACTTCAAACGACACTCAGATTCTTAGTGATGCAACAGGCAACCGACGCATCATAGGTATCAACATCCTTGGTATTAATCAAGAGTTATATAATCAATGCGATAAGGTTGGTCTATGGCGCGAGCTGTATTGCATGTATCAGATGGGTGCTGAGTATAAGATACTCGGTGATGAGATACTCGAGCTCAACGAAGCAACGGAGATGTTCAAACTTTCGACTCCAGAAGATGACTTAATAAATCAAAAGCTTCAACCAGGATCGTCAACTTCTTATGGAGAATGGATGTCGCTCACCGAAATTCAACAATTCTTAATGCTCGAAACAAAATTTAATTACCTCAACACAAATCGCATTGGGCAAATTCTAACTAAGCTTGGATTTATAAAAGAACGCAGAGGAAAACGTAATCAGTTGGTAATGATGTACTTCGTTTCAAGAAACAACAATGATGCATCAGGCAGCATCATGCACTAAAAAAAAGTGCCTGATGCACCGAAACGCTAGTGCCATAAAGCCAACAGACGATTGCATCATGCATCAGTCAAAAAATCTATTATTAACAGATATATATACACACATGCACACACACACACACACACACGCACACGTTATACCTCCAAAGTTTGGAATGTTGCATGATGCGCCTGATGCACTGATGCAATCATGAACGAAACAGCAACCCAAGCGAAAGCCTTCCAAAACCTTTGGAACGCACGCCCAGACTTAAGAGGCCGCATATTTGCGATCAATAACAACTCTATTAACGGCATCAAGGGTGCAATGAATAAAGCGATGGGAGTCATCGCAGGTGTTGCAGATATGTGCTACCTCAAGCCAGATGGGAAGACTTGTTGGATTGAATGGAAGACCGACACCGGAAAGCAGTCTCCGCAGCAAATCAACTTCGAGAAGCTCTGCCTATCACTCGGGCATGAGTATCACATTGTAAGAAGTGAAGCAGAATTTTTAGAGATCATCAACTATGACCATTGAGGAAAAAATAATCAAGACCATGAACGAGTACTATCCGATTGAGGGGAAGATAGTCGATGGCTGCGTGACCTACCACTCAACACAGCGCACGCATGAAAGCTTCAGGCAGCACTTGATGAATGCCAATCCCGAAAGCATTGTGTACTCTTACTACCTCAGCCGCTGTGCTCGATGGATTAAAACTTTAAAATTGCACAATCAAAAGTTAATTCATATCTTTGAGCCCAATGGAACAAAAGATTGAGCGCAGAGGTGGCAAACGTGCAGGAGCCGGTCCGAAGTTTATCTACGGCGAGGAGACTGTTAACATCACTTTACGAGTGCCTAAGAGCAGAAAAGACGAAATCAAGCGCATTATATACGCACACCTTGAACAATTCAAATCAAAAAGAACAGACGACTATGGCTGCTAACAGATGGCGAAGTGGATACATGCGCATCCAGGATGATACCTTCACTGGGTACTTGACTCCAGTAGGATCTGTGCAAGATGTTGAGGTGACATTCAAGGTGAAGGCCATGCAGAAGATAATGGAAGCATCGGAAGACATTCAGATGGAAGTGCCAAACGAGTATTTGATTGGTGCACTAAGAGATAATGATGCAGGATATAAGACTGTCGATGTTATAATCTATAACAAGGTTGTAAGATTGAAATTAACTGAGGAGGATATCAAGCGAAGCAAAACACTATCTTTGTAAAGTTATGCCACTATTCCAAGGCGACTCGCCACAGATTATTCAGATGAACATCAAGAAGCTAATCGATGAAGGATATTCACCTCAACAGGCTCAAGCAATCGCATTGTCTGAGGCTGCTAAATTCAAGAAGCGATGAAGATTTCTTTTGATGTTGACGGAGTGCTTGACACTCCACAAGGCATGGCACTTGCTCGCAGGAAGATTGCCAATGGTGATCGCGTTTATATTATCACTGCACGAAATGAATCAACCATGAGTGCGCGAGTGTACGAGATTGCGAAGGAACTTGGCATTCCAAGGTTAAGAGTTTATTTTACTAATGGCGAGGATAAGTGGAAGACTATTCAACGATTGGGCATTGAAGTGCACTATGATAACAACGAGGAGCAAGTGAATAAAATTGACGAGCAAACTCACGCAAAGGGCGAACTTGTTAACTATGATTGAAACTTCGTGAAAACTTCGTAAACATGAGAGAAGGACGCAATGGTGGAAAACTAAAGTCAGGCAATGACGGAAAGGGCGGAAGACCGCGCAAGCTTCCCGAGTTGAATAAGCTTATGGCTGACATCCTTGGCGATGAGAAAAACGGCCTAACAACTGCTGAGCGCATACTAAAGGCAATTGAAGCGAAAGCATTGAAGGGCGACATCAAGGCGGCAGAGATGCTGCTTGATCGCGGCTACGGCAAGCCAAAGCAAACAACTGACACCAACATCACGACTACTGAGCCGTTGGTTATAATTAGAACAGAAAGCAAGGACAATGATAGAAACATGGAAAGCATTTGAAACTGGATACGAGGTTTCAAACTTAGGCAATGTTAGAAGCATTGACAGAATCGTTCAAACAGCTAAGCAACCATTGAGACTTAAGGGTAAGCTATTAAAGCCTACCATTGACAAGAAAGGTTATAAGCGTGTTGCAATAATGGTCAACGGCAAACTAACTACATTAAAAGTTCACAGGATAGTTGCAAAGGCTTTCATTGACAATGTTGATAGTAAGCCGCAAGTTAACCACATTGACTGCGTTAAGACTAACAATGTAGTTACCAATTTGGAATGGGTAAACAATTCAGAAAATATTCAGCACGCATTTGACAATGGTCTTATGAAAGCTAATCGATTACATGAAAGTTCAAGATGCAAGCAAACTAAAGAAGGCATTGAAGAAATTGTAAGATTAAAATCTGAAGGAGTTAAAAATCAAATAATAGCCGAAAGATTTAATTGTTCAATATCTTCAATTAAAAGGCTTAATAGAGGCTATGCAATTTACACTAACTGAGACACAGACAATAGCCTACGACATGGCGACCAACGGAGACAAGCGAGTCATTGTTTTCGGGGGAGCCATACGATGGCTGCCCCTTATAGAAATGTAAGGGGGAAAGATTAACGAGGTGGAAAAACATATTGGCTATTGCTTACACTTACTTCATTATGTATGCAGTATGCAAATAGCCGATGGGTGATAATTCGCAAGAGCTTGCCGGACCTTAAGCGGACAACCTTCCCGAGCTTTAATGGATTGCTTGGTGATGGGCTGAACGCATACATCAAGACCTGGAACAGAGACACCAATGTTGTGACGTTCACCAATGGATCGGAGTTGATATTCATGGCGGAAAGCTTTGACGAAGATAAGGATCTCAACAGGTTTAGAGGGCTCGAGGTGAACGGCGCAGGGCTTGATGAAGTTAACGAGCTGCAAGAGCCAACGTTCTACAAGGTGCAGGAGCGCATCGGCAGTTGGAACAAGGCACATGGCAAGCCGCCCATCGTTTGCCTTGCTACGTGCAACCCTGCGAACAATTGGGTTAAGACGGTCATCTATGACCGCTATCGTGACAAGACACTTCCTGAGCGTTGGAGCTACATACCGAGTAAGATCACCGACAACCCGCACATCCCTGCCGAGTACCTCGAGAGCTTGAAGGAGTTGCCGCCTGTCCAGTACCAAAGATTTGTCGAAGGTGATTGGGACATCTTGGATGATGTTGCTAATCCGTTCCTTTATGAGTGGCAGGATGATAAGCACATCGATGACAGCGTGCAACTCAATCGCAACATCCCCATCTTCATATCGGTCGATTTCAACATCAATCCATTGTGCGCACTGGTGATCCAACAGCTACCGAGAGGCTGCGTGGTGGTTGACGAGATTAAGATTGAGAAGGGCAGCGTGGATGCGTTCTGCGATTACATTGAGCGCATGAGCATTCCAATGGGTCTATTGCGCATCACAGGCGATGCAATGGGCAAAGGTGGCACTGTGCAACAGCGAGACAACTCAAGCGCATATACGCAGATTAAACGACGTTTGCACCTATCCGATTCGCAGATCATAATACCGGCAAACCCGACCCACTACAACAGCCGCATCGATTGCAATGGAGCACTGCGCAAGCTTGACATCAGAGCGAACTCGGTCAAGTGCAAGGGCTTCGTGTTCGATGCGAAGCAAGTGCAGTGCGACAGCAACGGCAGCATCATCAAGAGCAACAGAAGAATCTTATCTGAGCGTGCCGACTTCTTAGATTGTTTTCGTTACTTTGTAAACGCAATACTTAAGCGATACCTATGAGCGTATGTTCACCATGTTATGATGCAGGCAGTTATGTCAATGCTTGCCTAACAGAGTTTAGCTTCGGCATAGTCGAAGCAGATACACTTTACATTGTTTGGCTGCAACACAATGCAACCAAGAAGATCATGCAGTTTGAAGCGACAAGCGATGGCGAGGGCTACCTCAATATTGAAGGCATTCAACTAGATCCACTTCAAGGCTACACGATATGGGTAACCGATTCCGCAACATCGCAAAGTCAACTCGACATCACCGTCGATGGCGATATCTACAAGTGCTTATCATTCTCGGCTGCTTCAGTTGGGCAAAGTCCTGTGGTAATTCCATGAGCAAGATACGTGCAATCATAGAGGGATGGTGGTACTTGCTATTCGGAAAGAATACCGAGCTGAGCAAGCCACGCACGGCCATCTGTGCTCTATGCCAACACAAGGACAAGCGGCTCAACTCCTGCAAGGAGTGCGGCTGCTTCCTGCCTGCAAAGACCAGAGTGGAGGATGCGGAGTGCCCATTCGGATACTGGTGACATGGCAGGATTCATCCATGTGCAAACGAAGTTGATTCAGTTCATGGATACTGAGGACGAGCAGCTGCAAGAGTTGACAGCTGAAGAGATGGGGTACACTGATATCATTGTCAATGTCAATGAGATTATGTACGTGTTTGATGACGGTCATAATACAATTATCAAGATGTCGAATGCAAATGAGTTACAAGTAAAAGAATCAATACATGAAGTTCATAACAGGATTAAAAGGACGACTGCGCTCTTTATGGGGCAGTAAGAAGACAACACACAACCTCGTTGAGGTATTCACCCACGAAGGGCATACATACTACCGATTCCCAAAGGAAGTCAACCTACCACTGGAACGCTTCAGCATGAGCATGAGTCTGCTTGAGCGATTGAGCTCAGGAGTCAGCGGAGCCGAGATGGAGCTGATACTTGGCGAGATGGAGAAAGCATTGGGCGCAGGGCTGAGCAATCCAAAGAACGCAGCATTGATCGGCGCATACATCCACGTGATAAGAGAGCGGCAAGATACGGTGATCCATCGTGACATCCTTCTCAACATTGCAGCTACTTGGTTGGTCCGCGATGACGAGGATCCCAACATCGTGAACAGCGACATCCACAATTATAAGCTTGAGTTATTCGAGCAGCTGAGCAAGGGAGGTGCGAAAGATTTTTTCTCCGGCTTGGGTATCGATCCGCTGAT
>JAUKPQ010073672.1:0-21810 GCA_032273045.1 Chloridella minuta | reverse complement strand
TGGTCAGAGTATTAACGGTCCAAGTGATGCCTTCATCACACGTTATAACCAAGATGGTACTAAGGCATGGACCAAGCTCTTAGGAGGTAATGGGCATGACTATGCTTGGGGCCTAACTGTAGGTTTGGATGGTGCCATTTATGTGACTGGTAGTACCACAAGCAGCGTTTTAGATGGGGTTAACGCTAAAGGTGTTGGCGATGCATTCAGTACTCGCTATAGTGTTGATGGTACCAAGGAGTGGACTAAACTCTTTGGTGGTAGTCATGATGATATTGCTAATTGCATTACCATCGGCACAGATGGGGCTATTTATGTTGCAGGAACTACCCTCAGTAAAAGCTTTGAAGGTCAGACTAATAATATCGAAGATCGACAAACTTTCATTACATGTTATGAACCAAATGGAACTAATGCATGGATCAAACTAATAGATAGCAATGGGATTAATAATTCTCTCACCACAGGCACGGATGGTGCTATTTATTTGGCCGGAAGCACTAGCAGAGGGAGTTTAGAAGGCCTGAAAACGAATGGATTTTTTGAAGGCTTTATAATTAAATTCCCAATTAATAGCAATGAACTAAATGTTAGCGGAACTACGAAAATTGGACAAACACTGACCGTAAGTAATAATCTGGTTGAAAATAGTGCTTTTTTTAGTGATATTACCTACACTTGGAAGAGTGGGAATGCAACACTTGGTACTGGCACCACTTACACCCTTTCTAAGTCAGATGTAGGTAAGTCGATCAACGTTGCTGCAAGTTATACCGATGTTTTTGGTACAGTGCAAAGCATCAATAGTCCACTAATAAGCAATATTGAAAATATCAATGACAGTCCAACTGGTTCAGTCAGTATTAGTGGCATATATCAACAAGGTCAGAAACTGACGGTTTCAAACAATATTTCTGACGCAGATGGTTTAGGTTCTATTGGTTACACATGGAAATTAGGATCAAAAATTCTTGGTACGGGCGCTAGCTACACATTAAGTCAATCAGATGTAGGAAAGTCTATATTTGTAATCGCCAGTTATATTGATGGATTCGGTACGACTGAAAGTGTAATAAGTAATGCTACTGGGATAGTTACGGGTTTTTTAATCGGAACTGACCAGTTGAACACTCTAATTGGGACTGATTTTGCTGATGAAATTCATGGTTTGGCAGGTGATGACTTTATCATTGGTGGAGATGGTGCAGATGAACTTGATGGTGGTGTTGGTAACGATTTTTTAGATGGAGGCGCTGGCGATGATATTTTGAGTGCCGACTCTAATGGTTATAGTCAACTGTCGACTATTTCTGGATCTCTTGGTATGGACACACTGATTGGTGGAGCTGGCAATGATATTGCTAATATGTTTTTCGATGAAAATCATTATTTGTTTTCCAGAAATGATACAGCAGTAATTCTAACCAATAAGACAGACATATCTAGTGTAACTATAATTGATAGAACATCACTCAATGGGGTTGATTTAATTAGTTTTAATAATGGCATAGCCTTTAATATAAGTGATTTATTGTCAGTTATTGCAACTTCAGGGAACGATAATCTATATCAGCGTACTTCGTTAGTAGGTTCTGGTGGCTTTGTAATAGATGGACTTGAAGGGAATGACTTGATTAAAGGTTCAACTTTTTCAGATCACCTATCAGGTGGAAAAGACAAAGATTTTTTAGTAGGCTTCTCTGGGGACGATACCCTATCTGGTGGAGAGGGAAGAGACTACTTGAATGGTGGTGATGGCAACGACTTCCTAGATGGTGGCGCAGGTGCTGATTTGCTAATAGGCGGTACAGGAGATGACATCTATGTAGTCGATTCTTTGAGGGATGTGATCATTGAGAAGAGCGGTTGGGATACCATCAAAACTCAAAATCTCAGTGAAATAAATTTACAGCGTTATCGTGGTATTGAAGCTGCTGAATATACTGGAACGGGTGATGTAACCCTCATTGGAAGCCACTCAAGTAATTCGCTTATAGGTGGCACTGGAGCAGATACCCTAACTGGTAAATTTGGTAACGACACACTAACAGGTGCTAGTGGATTGGATAAGTTTGTATTCAATGCAAAATTGGATGCTCAGTTCAACTTTGATCAGATCACCGATTTCAGTACTGGATCAGATAAACTGGTTTTAGATAAAACCATCTTCACGCGCTTCACTAGCGCTATTGAAAGCAGTAACCTCGTAATTGGTTCAGACGCACAGGATAGTGATGACTATCTTATCTACGATTCCAATACACAGACTCTTTATTACGACGCGAATGGTAATGCAGCAGGAGCTAAGGTTGCCTTTGCGCAACTCGTAGGTGTCAATAGCCTCAGAAGTTCAGATTTCTCGTTGATCTAATCCTCTTCAATAAATTACAAAGTCTTCAAACCCCAAGACGTGCGCGCGCGTTAATGCTGCGGAAATTCTTTGTTCTTCAAATTGCGCTTACACAACTTCTTGCACTCTTATGAATTCGCCAAAGGTTTGTGCATCATTACGTAAAGGAAATGGTAAGCAATAAACGATTTCTTCTATAGCGGTTGATAGCAAGCTTAGATAGTCTTTCTCTGCCTCCAGTATCAAGCCATACTCTGTAACCCTCTAGCGCCTTTATACGCTGCCCTGAGAGCATCCTTTGGCGAGTAGCTTCAGCGATTACTCTGCGACCTTCGAGCGTCTTAGGACCAGTCGACAATCCACCGTGGTTACGACACCGCCCATTCCTTAATGCTCCTGCCTTACAGGGTTTACCTGTTGATCTTGCATATGCTCCGCAGAATATCTTCCTTCTCATCATCACTCCTTTCTTGCTGATGCTTCGACCTCTCGCCTTGTGGGCTTCGGTCTCGTATCTGTGCTTGGCTTATCACTTCAATCTTCCTCGATTATTTAGATTGCGTTTGCTATGGGCGTATTTACAGATCAAGGGATAGTCAATAAACTGAACTTCCCTTCAATCAAGCAATGTACAGACACGCGAGCCGTGTACATCTAACCCTAAGGTTTGGCTTGAGAGCAACAATCTAAATCCAATGAATCTGGTCCGTGATAGATTAAATATTTCAACCAAATTGTATTTCTATAAATTTCTATGCGGTGCTCCCGATCAATCCAATCAAATCGGATTGCAATTTTTTCGATGAGCGAAGTGAATTGATTAATATCCATATGTATAGGCTTAGTTAAAGCCATATGTGCATGAATATTTCCATACTGATGATTTTTTCCAATAGTTACTACTGAACCAATAGTGTGTCCATGACGTTTTGCTGCATGCCCATAACACTCGATATTTAATCTTTTTAAAAATTGTTTAATCGTTTTTTTAGCGATTGATAAATTTATTTTTAATTTTTCTTCTTTATGCCATTGCACAAATGTAAAAGTCACAGCAAGCGCATAATCTGAACTTTGCATAGACGCCAAAAAATCTATCCATTCTGTATTGAGTCTAGTCATTGCTGTAGCTCCAATGCCACTTCAGAGTCGATTTCAAGGACAAGTTGGTCGAATATGTGGGTATCGATAAGTTTTTGCCCTTTGGGGGTTACAATCGCTCTACGTTCTATTAGTTGTTTATTGTTCCCACATTTTGATGGGTCAAATAGCGTCAAAGAAATTGTTCTAGCGTGGCTCATGATCTGCCACTCCATTAGGATCGCTATCTAAGCCTAATATTTTGGTAGCGACGTTGGGGAATTTCTCAGTTGCAACAAAGTAGTCACGTCCAATTTTGACTAATGCGCCGTCATTGGATAATTTGACTTTGTTATATTTGATGAAGTGATCGAATGCTTGGGGGCGAGACCAGATTTTACGAACCCATATAGGAGCTATTTCTTCGTAGTAGTCTCGTTTACGAGTTAGTGATTCTAAATTCATTAACGCACTCCTTGATAAGCCGTTTCCAGCGGTAAAAGGAGTATGAAGTTTTGCTAATTCCGAAGCAAAACATAAAATATCCGTGACTCAAGTAGTGGATAAAAAAATAAAATCTTTAATAAAAAAACTACATTAAGTGGCTTTTATTTTTTTCTATTAATTTTTTGATGGGCTGTATCAATATGTTTCGGTGTGATATTTCTTCTAACAAGTTCTATCCACGTTTCTCTATTGTTGTTATAACTTGAATAATTCGGCTGGCAGAGTAGGTCAACGATTATTTCTCGAATATTTCCAATATTTGTTTGTTTGGGTCTTTGATCAATCGGCATTTGATTAAATTTATTAATCGCTTCGCGTATCAACCCATAGAAATCAATGACACCCAAGGCTTGTGCCTCAGGTTTTTGCGACACTTTTTTTATTGCTTGCTTTTGCCTTGCTGTTTTTTGATTTTTTATTCTGCGATTCCTATCGCGTATTAGGTTTTCAAATTCATCATTGATGACAGTTAGTCCTCCACCATAAGCTATCAAGCTCTGGCTCTTTGCTCTCATCCAATCTGAGAATTTTTTTTCCGTTTCTTGAAACTCCATCAACATTTGGATCAACTCATCTTTACTGAATTGATGGAAGTGCTTTAAGTAATCCTCTTGTTCAAGTCTAAAATTTTCCTCGAATACCATCTCGTAGTACTCATCTTCGGTTAGAGGTTTCTCGATTGGGTTTGATGATTTTATTTTTTGTTTTGTCACGCCCAAGCCCTCCCTAAGCTTTCACGTAATGAGTCAGTATTGAGATGCGAGTACCTTATCGCCATTAGCGGTGTTTTATGATTAAGTGCTTGCATGATAGTCACAACGCTAGCCCCTGACTGCGCGAGGATGGAGGCAGCAATGTGGCGGCAGTGATGAAACGTCCAATCCTCGGGTAAGTCAGCAAGCTTTAACGCATTATGCCAAGCCCGATCAAAATTCTTATCACCAAACACTTCGTCTTTATCTGTTGCGAACTGGTGCTTGATTCGGATTAGCTCTTTAACGACCCATGGGAGGAGAGGGGTGCGATGCGCTGTGCCGTTTTTAGTTCTTGGTGTATCCGCAAATCCATCAACGAGATTGATCTGCCCCCACGTCATGCTTTGTATGGTTCCCTTGCGCCAGCCTGTGGTGCAGGCAAAGGCTACGATTGCAGCGAGCTTTCTATTCCTGCTTATTCGACAGGCAGCTACCAAGCGCTTAACGTCTTCAATAGATACTGTCAGTGTTCGACCTGCGCCTTCTTCCATGCGGCTAACGCCCCTCATGGGTGATACAAAGCCCCTAGGCAGTAGACGTTTACGTTTGAGTTCTTTGAAGACTGTGCCAAGGCAGGCGACGTGTCGGTTGACAGTCGAAGTGGACAGAGGCTCGCCAGTTAAGGTTTTGGTGACACCAGATGAGGTGGTTAGGACTTTGATCTTGCCACGCTTAACGAGTGCGTCGATGCCGTCTTCCACGTCATCAGTTGTTATAGTGGTAATGTCTTTGTGCCCAAAGAAGCTGACCCAATAGTCAACGCGAGCAGTAAATGAGGGATCACGTCCCGTGTAGGATGCGACAATGGCTAGCGCCAAGTCTGAGAAAGAATATGACATGCTGAACTCCTGAATAGACCCGAAATGTAGCGATGGTTTTGTACATCGCTGCCTTCCGCTGGAAACGGCTATCAGAAGTGTGTTGGCTCCCCGAGCTGGACTCGAACCAGCGACCTGCGGATTAACAGCTACGCAGGCTCCTTAAATAATTATTAAAATCAATGACTTATAGTAAAAATATCATTTTGTGTAATAAACTGTGTAATTGGGGCAAAAGTTGCATAATGCAACTTTTCGGTGGTTGGAGCTAAATTTGGCTTTGTTGATGGTAAAAATCGCTTCATAAGTGCAATCAGTATCGAGTAAGAAAATTGAACTGATCTACTATCAATTTAAGACTACAAAACTAGAAACTACTTAATCATAAATCATGGCACCCCTAATGCGTGCTACTAGATGAGTTCATTAACTACTCTAATGTTAAACAATTTTAGTGAAGATGCGTGACTATTTGCTCTGGTTTAAGGCTTTGATCTTTGGGCATACGAAGTATTCCTTTCTAAGACAGATTAACAAAACTACTCTCTTATAAAGTGGTACTAAAATCAAGTCAGATCATACGTTGCTGAAATAAATATTCTTTCTAAAATCAATCTATCAATAAAATAAAAATAAATTTACATAAAGTTTCCATAAGTTTATAGACTGCGATCTGTAACTTCAGGCATATTCAAGCCCATTCGAATCGCACACAAGAACAGTAAAGCGGTAGGTGATCCTTTTCTGACTAAACTAAAAAGAGCTGAATCAATTGTTGAACGATTTATCTTAGGCATGGATTTCACTAATCTTTGTTTACTCGGCGGTAAAGCTCGAGCAGATCATTTTTTAACGGCTGCCACATTTTTTTAGATTTCGGATTTCTGTTCCTTCAGAACATCTCTTAATCAAACTTATATCTATCCTAAATCTAACATTTCTAGCATTACAAATATTATCTTTTGATGGAAGTAATTATGCTTGATCAATCGTTGGTTAATAATGGGGAAGTAAATAGTTCCTTGGCGCCTAAATAGTGATTCCGAGGAGGCTGAAGTCTTAATTAAAAAAAAGATTGTGGAAAGTGAAAAAATGTCGTGAAATATAAATCAATTAGCTATTTTTGAGTTGCTTGAGTTGAATTAGTTGAGCATCGTAAATTAAGGAACTGAGAATGAATAAATTTAACCCCAATTTTGAAGAAAAACTTGCGGCCTTATTGATCTATACGATATTTAAAAAACCAGAGGGACTGGACGCCTTCTACATTGCAGACAGCTTAGGAATGAATTCTAAAGAGGTAGATAGTTTTTATGATGAGATCGCAGATATAGATGAGCCATTGAAAAGCTGGATTCGATTAGGAGGAAAAGTAAACTTTGCTTGGTTTGAAAATCATGGCCATCTTGAGTGGTTAATAATGGGCCAACTACAATTTGAACGTCTGAGAAATCAAGATCTAATACTGTACGCCAAAGTAAAAGAAGTTAGAGACAAGGCAAATAAACGCTGGAGTAGTGACTGGAAGAAAATCTACCCCAAGATCCTGGCCGCCAAGAGTCTTTCGAGTGTGAAACCTAGTCAAGAGTCCTTAGATCTCACTTGGCAATCGATGAAGTCGTCTTGCGCAAGAAAACTCCAACAATGCAATATGCAAACAGAGGCGAAAAAGATACAAGAATTATCGTTGGAGAGGTCGTTTGATTTAAAAAAATTAGCACCATCAAAAGATGTGAATGATTAATACGCTTGAACAACATGAGTTTGGACGTCACGCAAGGTGCTCAAAGCTGGTGCCATCAAATAATCTACTAGAGGCGCGATTTCTTTCATAGCACTTAAGTTCATGGGGTCTAATGTCATTAATTTATTTTGTGATCAAAGATGAAATCAATGCAGTTGTAATCATATCGCTTATCTGCTGTCAGTTTAGGATCACAAAATAAGCAATTCATACATCATATAAATCATTGCATTCATAAGACCTACTTTTGAAAATAACTCAGCAGATAACGCGACGTGAAATAAGCTCTCAAATTACATGCCTATGAAAATGATTGAGTAAAGATATTAAAAGTATCCTAGCAAATGGTGGGCTATATTCTTCTGGTTAATAGCCACGCATGTCACTTAAAAAATATTAAAATCAATGAGTTATAGTAAAAATATTAGATTATGTAATAAGCCGAGTAATTGAGTTAAAAGTTGCATAATGCAACTTTTCGGTGGATGGATCTAAATTTGGGTTTGTTGACGGAAAAAATCGCTTCATAAGTGCAATAATTATCGATTAAGAAAATTGATGCTCATACAAAATGTGTAAACTGTTTATTTTATTTCAGAATATTCGTGGATCAAAAATATATATGAGTCAGATCGACATCATGATAATTGAATTAATGAAATCAGCTTAAGATTCAGCCTATGTAATAGGCTTCAGTTATAAAATTTGGGTAAGAAAATTGAAGATCTTTGCTTGTTTAATAAATTGTCCCACCAGGAATAATAATTACTACTCCCCAAAAAGATTAATAAAATTTCTCTTTTTAAAATGGCGCTAAATGTCAAATTAAGTAGAGTTATTCATGAATGATAATATTGAGAATTAAATCAATAATTAGAACCAATTAGGGAAAAAGTAAATGAGTCAACAAGCCGAGCGCTTAAGCGCACTCATTGAGTTTTGCCATCAGTCTGCAAGATTACGCGGTAAGCCGGCATCAACGATCACTTCACACGCAAACTTTAGTCTCTACGAGGGCGATCTCTTTGAGATTCCTGGTGTGACACTCAATTCAGGCGGAGCAGATGGAAGCGATGAACTCTGGTTATCCGTAGAGCGACTGCACGAAACTAAACCTCCTGAGGTTTTGAACACTTGGCTTAAACCTTGGTTGGTCTTGTCAAGGGGGCCAGCCGAGCAGCCAACGCTTAGGCAAAGTATCGATGGAAAAACTCTGATCGATGCAGGTACTCATACGGCAGAGGATGATGGATCCGGTTTAGCTATTATTGATCCAGAAGTTTTGGTTTTATTTGAAGAATATTCTGAAAATCAAAAAGTCATCGCATTTCATCAGGAGTACGTCAAAAGCAATTGGCTTCCTTGGTCACAAGAGGAGAAGAAGCGACTAAAGGTAATACGACTTTATTCACAGCTATTTACTCTCAAGCAGCAACTTGAAGGGGGAATAGTTGAAGCTGAGTTAGAACTTGTTTGGGGTATTGGTGTCGGTATTTGGAAAACTCCGATAACTACGGTCAGTTATCCGTTGATTAATCAACTTGTCGATCTTTCTCTCAATCCCATTACAGCGGCCCTAGAAGTTCGCCCTCGTGAGGTCAATCCAAGGATTGAGCTTGATTGGTATGCCGCTCAGGATAATCCTGGGGTCGCTGATTTAGAGCCAACAGCTAAGAAGTTTTTTGATGAGTTAACCAACATACTTTCACCATTTGATAGTAGTACGTACGAGCCGCTACTTAGAAGCGCAGTTACGCACTTAGACGCTAATGGTGTTTACTGGCCAACTCAAACGAAACCAGAAGATAGATCCCTACCTCGCACTGAGGAAAATCTTAAAGTAACAGATACGTGGGTTTTATTTGCACGCCCTCGTACCAATAGCGCTTATCTACAAGATCTCGAACGTCTTAAAGCCGCTGCTGTAGAGCTTAATCACTTACCGCCAGCAGTAGCAGCACTCGTGACTGACCCAGATAACGAGAATCCTGCAATTGAATTTCCTAATTTTCGGGGCTTGTCTGCCAGTTATCACAGCAATGGTTCCGAAGGTGGATCAGGACCTGTGTCACATAAAGCAAAAGATCTCTATTTTCCTAAACCTTTTAATGATGAACAGGTAAGGATTATTCAGCTTTTAGAAATATTTGATGGCGTTGTAGCACAGGGTCCACCCGGAACAGGTAAGACCCATACTATCGCTAATGTGATTTGTCATTATTTGGCAAGCGGTAAACGGGTATTAGTCACATCGATGAAAGATCCAGCTTTGGGTGTGTTGACTGAACAATTACCGGATGAAATTAAGCCTCTTGCGATTTCTTTGCTAACAAGTGAGCAAGAAGGTTTAAAAAAATTCGAACATTCAATACAGAAGATCGCTTCAGAAGTGCAAAGTATTGATCGTACTGCTTATTCAAAAGAGATTAGATACTTAGAAGAGTCAATCGATTCTCTACATGGTCAATTAGCGCGGCTTGATTGGGAAGTCTCAATTTGGGCTAAGAAAAATTTAAATAAAATCACAATAGACGCAGTTGAGTTAGATCCTGCAGATGCTGCAAAAGAGCTTGTAAGTAATGTTGGCGCTTTTGAGTGGATTACTGATCAAATCAATATTGAAGAGAAATTCGAACCGCGATTTAATGATCAAGATATTCGTGAATTAAGAGACGCTCGATCAGAGCTTGGTCAAGACCTTGTCTATCTTGATGCTTCATTACCGCAATTAGTTGAGTTTCCAGAATCAAAATCAATTCTTCAAACACATCAAGACTTATCCCGATTTGAACAGCTTAAGAAGGAAATTGAAGAGGGCGATGTTCCAAGTCTTGTAGATACATCGCAAGCTACGATCGATAAAGCTATTTCTTTAAAAGTAGTTGTAGATACATTAAGAGGTGTTCGAAAAGATTTATCGATAAATAGTTATCCGTGGATTGGCAAAGTAAAAATTCAACTATGTGATGAAAATAAAAATAATATTCAACATTTAATGAATGAGCTTGGAAGCGAGCTTAAAGAATGCAAAATTTTACGTAATGGTTTTCTTACTAAACCTGTTGTGTTGCCTAGCGATTTCGAAACTAATAATGAGCTAGTTGAGGCTGTTAGTAATCTAGCAGATGGTAAAAAACCATTTGGGGTGTCTGGTTTGATCGGTAAGGCAGCAGAGAAAAAAATTCTTGGAGCGGTGTTAATACTTGGGGATGCTCCTAACTCAAGCAGCGATTGGGCGCATGTAAAAGAATACGTTAAATTACAAAAAAAATTACGTGAAATCGCGATTCGATGGAATGCCTTGTCTAGTGAACTCTACATTCCAAATGTAGATATGACACCACAGGGCGGGTTGGAGGCTAGTGAACTTTTCGATGTGTATGAAAACATAAAAAAAGAAATAGCTTGCGAAGAGCAGATACTTGCAGTGGCAAAAACTGTTTTTACTACGTGGAGCCATGTAGAAAATATTTTTACAGCTCAGGAAAATTTTGATGAACTTGATCGAGCGCTAAAACATCATCTTACAAAAAATCTTCTTGTAAATGTTTGGGTACAAAAAGAACAGTTTCAGAAGGTACTAGATGGGAAAAGTGGTCCAGTAATTGAGAAGATTAGAAGTTTTTTGAATTATGTTTTGGGTAATACGACTATAAGCGACAGTGATATGCAGTCAGCATGGACTGCTTTAATGTCTGAATTATCTCGTGTTTTGGGATTGCGATCTAGGCTCGATGTAGTGCAGAAAATTACTGCTCTTGTGGAAGAATCAGGTGCGCCTGAATATGCCGCCTTATTACGTCAACCTCCCGAAAGTGTAGCTAACGATTTCCTATTGCCGAGTAATTGGAAGTTGAGCTGGAAATTAAAGCGTCTGGATACGTATCTTTTAGAAATTGATGGCCAAGCTGAATTAAAGAGGTTATCTAAACGGCGATCAGAAATCGAAAGTGATTTATCTAGAGCTTATCAAGATGTGGTTGTTAAACGAACATGGCTAAAACTTGCAGAAAATGCTTCCCCAAGTATTCGTTCCGCACTTCAGGCTTATCTGAGCGCCATTCAAAAGATTGGAAAAGGAACTGGTAAGCGAGCAGTGCGCTATCGCCAAGATGCACGAAGTGCTGCTTCATTAGCAAACTCTGCTGTTCCTTGCTGGATCATGCCGCACTACCGAATTTCAGAATCTCTACCACCTGAGTTAGGTTGTTTTGACCTTGTCATTATTGATGAGGCATCACAGTCAGATCTAACTGCGCTACCAGCTATTTTGCGCGCTAAAAAAGTTCTGATTGTTGGAGATGATAAGCAGGTTTCTCCTGAAGGGGTTGGACTTGAGGAAGAAAAAATTCGTAATCTGATGTCGCGATTTTTGGGTGATCAGGTCGAGACTTATCGGCCACAGATGTCACCAGAGCGCTCGATTTATGATCTCTTTAAAGTTGTTTACGCTAAAAGTTCTGTGATGCTTAAAGAGCATTTTCGATGTGTTGGTCCAATTATTGAATACTCAAAACGTGAATTCTATAACCATGAATTACGCCCTTTAAGATTACCCAAAGCTTCTGAGCGACTTGATCCTCCTTTGATTGATATTTTGATTCAAGATGGATACCGAGATGGCGATAAAAATCTTGCTGAAGCTCGTTTTATCGTTGAAGAGATTAAACGAATGGTTTCTGATGAGCGGTTTCGCGATCGATCAATCGGTGTGGTGTCATTGCTAGCAGATAAACAAGCGTTCCTGATTTGGGAGATGCTTAGTGAGGAGCTTGGCCCAGAATATATGCAGAGGCATAAAATCACCTGTGGTGACGCAAGAACTTTTCAAGGTAAAGAACGTGATGTCATGTTTTTATCGATGGTGGTTGCGCCGAATGAGAAACGCATTGCTGCATTGTCTAGAGACACCTATGCCCAAAGATTCAACGTGGCAGCTTCTCGCGCTAGAGATCGAATGTATCTAGTTCGGTCGGTAATGATTGAGCATCTAAGTGATGCGGATAAACTTCGTAGAAGTCTTATTGGGCACTTTGCAAGTCCATTTGCTCAAGATGAAAACAGGCAGGAGGACCTTCGTCGTCTGTGCGAATCGCCATTTGAACGTGAAGTCTACGATACGTTAACGGAGCGTGGTTATTGGGTTACTCCGCAAGTAAGAGTTGGCCAATTCCGAATTGATATGGTTATTGAAGGCCACAATGATGCTCGCTTAGCTATTGAATGTGATGGTGATAAATATCATGGACCCGATAAATGGGCAGATGACATGCATCGTCAACGGATATTAGAACGAGCCGGCTGGGTATTTTGGCGCTGTTTTGCTTCTAGCTGGATAAGGCGCAAAAATGAGATGGTTGAAGATTTGATACGTACATTATCTGAACATGGTGTAGAGCCAGTCGGTTCTGAGTTTGCCCCAAGGAGTATCCACACAGAGCAGCGAACATTATTTGTGTCTGAACTTGAAAAGGTGGAAATTCTAAGCTCTTCAGATGCTATGCCGAGTAACTCTGATTTAGAGGTTGAATCGAATCCATCTAAGGAAGTGAAGTTTAGTTCGGAGACTGTTGATACAGAGGAGGTAGTTCATACAGATTCTGAATCCAAACCAAATTCCATAGATTCAGATGCTGAAAAATTTGACGCTGATTTACCTTCACTAAAGATTAGTTTTACTAAAAGCTATGCGGATAAGTTACAAGTAATTAGCATACTTGGCCTTGCTGTACAAAAGTACCAAGAATTTAATGAACCTTTAACTGGTGATCCTAGGGATGTTGGCGCTGAATGGATAGCGAAATGTTTGGTAAAGATTATTGCAGTTGAGGGGCCTATTATTGCTAAACGTGCTTGTGATATCTATCTCAGATCAGTGGGTGTCAAACGTATGGGCCATGAGATTAAATCAACGATGACACAAGCTCTCAAGCTTGCAGTTAAAGCTAAAGAAGTTGAATTTGTCAATGAAGCAAAAAGTAATGATCCTATGGATCATACATTTCGTTCTTTTGGTTCTGACATGCTAGTCATCAGAACGCGCGGAGATAGATTGTTTGAGGAGATTACGCCGAGCGAAATTCAGTTTGTTGCGAAGTATATAGCTATTAAAAAGAACCTAAATGAGGGAAGCGAGGATCACTTACGTGAACTACTGGATTTTTTTGATTTGAAACGACTTACTAGTCAAGTTAGCTTATCTGTTTCCGATATTTCTAAAAGAGATTTACCATATGTAGATACATTTTTAGAAAGCTTAATTTTTAAATAAGGTATTTTAAAAGTAAAAAAATTAAAAAATGTATGAATTACTATTTTTTTAATTTACCTATTTAAATAGCGATTCTTTGAATTTCCTAAATTTTTTTGCCATTTAATGCATAAGAGTAATCTGCTGCAGCAGATCACTCTTATAAAGTAACATTAAAAATCAAATTAGATCAATTTCTAAGCAAAACTTGTGAAAAGCATCCTTACAGAGGATGTGGTTCAATTTTATTGGAGGTTCAAATACCTATTTGTCACGTAATCGATATCTCCATAAATCATTTTTTATAAAGTCTGACACAAAACTATCAGAATGTTTTTTTTGTACCTCAGTTAGGATGTGAGATGTTAATATTTCTCCAGTAAAGCTCATGTTTGAGAGACCGTGATATTCAAAATTAAGCTCTGCAATTCGAATCCACGCATGGGCAAATGTTAAATTCTGCTCAACGCCTATACCAAGAAGATATAAAGATGAAAGTCTCGCTTGCCCAATTTTCGAATGACCATGAGCGGCCTTCTTAATCGAGAAAAAACCCTCGTAAGCATTTTTTTCAAGAACCTCCCCAGATAGATACATCTCTCCTAGTTTAATAAGAGCTTCTAAATGATTTTGCTCTGCTGCTTTGAGTAACCATGAGATTCCGGATTTTTCGTCTTTGTTGAAATTCTCGCCAATCAAATAACGATTTGCCAGTTCGAATTGACAATCGGCATTACCAATTTTCGCCCCTGATATGAGAAGATCTTTGCCGCGTGAATTGTTTACCTTAGATTCAGACTTAAGATAAATTTTTGCAAGTTTTGAGTAACCTAGATCGAATCCATATTTTATAGACCGTTCAAAGTGTTCTATCGCAATATTCTCATTTTCATCAAACCCAAGCCAACCGTAGTAATAAGCTTGACCAAGTTCGAAAGCTGATTCACCGTCAAGTAATGACTCCGAAAATTGAAGCCAATGTACTGCTTTCTGATCGCTACCCTCAATATCAACATAATGTTGGTAATGGTCTGCTAAGATTCGAGCTGCTTGTGCAGATTGGTTTCTTGTCGCAAATAGCTCAAGTAGTTCAAGTGCCCTTGACTTATCTGAGTCTGTGTAATCATCTCCCCAGAAGTAGATATTGAATAGCTTTTCTACAGCTTCGATATCACCGTCTTTAGAAAGTTCATTCAGATATTTGATGTATGTTGGATGATTATCCGCTGTCAAAAAAAACTCTAAATTCGCAATAGAAGTATTGGCGAATTCGTTTAAATCAATCTTCATACTTGCCTTTCCAAGAATTGATTCAAGATGTAATTGCTATTTGGCCTGATAACAAATGACTTCAAGAATTAATCATTCATTTGTTCAAAAATTCAATCCATGTGAATGTATAGCATCTCTAATTGCCCAAATAGACCTCATCGCATACGTACCTTCCGATTTAGTACCTAATAGATCAGCAAGTGCTTCGACATATATTTTTCTAGAAAATGAAGCTAGTGCAGCACAATCATCCTGGGTCAAATCAACTATAAAAGCATTTTCACCATCAGGAAATTCAGAATCAAAAAGCGGGCCAGAACCTTGGGGTGGCAAAGAGCTTTTAAGAATCTTTTTTATCTTCTTAAAGGATTCTAATATCTCGTGAGCTTGCTCAGGATTTTTTGCAAAATTTGAAATAAAATCAAATTTTGCAGCTTTGATAAAACTTTGAAGCGCTAACATTTCATTTACATATAAATGGCTAAATAAGATTTCCATTGCTTTATTTTGATTAGTAAAGTGCACATTATAAAAGAAGTAATTATTGATAATGCCTAGCTATTATGCCTATCTTTTTAAGATATAACTTAGCATCTTCTGCAGTATCAAATACATCTTCAAAATTAGGAGCATCTTCAGCAGCAGAACCAGCGTGGCCGGTAAAAAGTGCATAGCCTTCAATTTTTTGACTTATTTCTACTGGCACAATCCAGGCAATTCCATGCTCCCCACTATTTGCAAATGCAAGTATTGATTCAATATCAGTTTCTTTGACATTCAAATCTTCACACCAATCCCAAAGAAAAAATCCAAATGATTCAACATCATTTCCACACAAATATGAGAAATGTGTTTCATCATTTTTAGTTGAATTTAGCATTTCTATAGCAGTATTTTTAATGCGATCTTTATTATTCATAATATAAGAAATTAAAATTGAATTTTATGAATGTGGTAACTTCTTTGATTTAAATAATCGATCATTTGCAAGTATAAAATCCATTTTTGGGAGTTAGTTCATCTAAGGATTTTAGTACAAGCACGCTTGATCCATGTCCTAATACCCATGCATCGGAATCGAGATAAATGAGAAATAAATTTTTCTCATCACAGGTAATCTCAGCATAAACCACGCTTTCAGTATCTTCGTATAGTGTTTTAATAATAATAGATTTTAAGTTTTTTTTATTCTTAAAATATTTTTTGGAGTAGGAAATTTATTAAAAAAATTTAAATTATCATCGTCGTATGGCGATATATTATGAATCAATCCTGGCTTTATTTTGTCACACCAGTATTCAAATTTTTCCCAGTCTGTAAACGTAGATTCAGGCAATCTAGGATATGTCAAATCTATGGCTTCTGCATGTTCAAAATGGCCGAATAGAACTTCGTAGATATAACTCAATCCATCCTTATCAGGCCGTACAAAACTGCCGCAGCCAGCTTCGAATTCTTTAAATAGGTTGGGTGGGCATTCCGCACTCATATATCGATCTTTCAAGTTAGAGATATGTGGACTAATGTGTTTTGACTATTGAGAATGAATCTAACTCATTAAGTCGCTCTTTAACTCTCGTTAAATTCAAACAACTTTCCCACATATCTAGTATGTCAGATTGGGCTTCAGTCGATTTATCTATGGCTAGGTATAAGATGCGTGTAGTAGCGATTTCTAGGCGATCAGAGAGAGACGTATTAACCCTAGATGTTTGCCATTGATGATAGGTTTTAAGTCTGTCAGATTCATTATTAAGAAGCGAAATCAATTTGTTAGCAACGACTTTTGATTCATTGCTAGCTGTCGTATTCTCATAGGCTTCAATCTCACCAAGTCGCATGATAAGTTTAGTACCGTGATTAGAGGAATCCAGAAATGTTTGTAAAGTTGCACGATCTAGATTGTTCTTCACATCATTGCTTCGAATTGACCACAGCTGGCATATGCCGCGAGAGCATTCAACAGCATATGTGGCAGCACAGTTATTCATGTCTTCGCCCTCAGTAGCTAAGTTGCCAACATTAGCTAGTGGGGTGATAACAAAACCATCAATAGTGATTGAGTCTGGTAGGAGAGTAGGCCAGTGCGTTCCTTGTAAATAGCTATTACTGAGGGCGAAATGAGACTCTGCTTCGCGATATGCTAGATCCCATTTTTTAGCAAATTTGATGATCATCTTTATACCAAGATGGCTAATAATATGTGTGATTGCCGAATGAGCCTTGGCATTAGCATCTGTATCAGAATCCGTTGCTCGATATAAAAACCTAGTGACAAAGAAAATGGCTCGTATGAAGTGTTTAGCAGACTGCTGATATTTCACCCATTCAGGTGAAAGTACGATATTCCTAACGCTAGATGAGCTAAGACATTCGATCAGAATTGCTTTTCCTAGAGGGCTATTAATTGGTTGATCAATAAATTCTGCGAGATGATTAACTAATTTATGAAAATTTATCCAATCATTTTCCGAATTAGGTATTTTTTCTAAAGGTAGTAATGCGAGTAATGGAAACAAAAACTCAGGTTGGCTGCGAGGGCCACTCATTGAAGGTAGTTGTTTGCTGCCGAGTTTTCTTATCAATGCTGGCGATACGCTGAAATGACGAGCTAAAGCTTCCGATAAAGGCTGTCCATAATCTATGATTTGACGTATGTTGGAATAAGCATCGGACATTATGCTCTTTGCCAAAAACGGATAAGAATGTATCGCTTGTTGTCGATTTCTCTGATGGACGGAGTGTTCTGCAACAATAAAATTATAAAGTCTAAAATCAACCGTATTACGATTCGTAATACTCTCAAATACTACGGGATTGAGTGATTTAACAAATATTTTTAATCCTTCAATTAGATCATTTTTAAGTCTCTGATAGATAACTTCCCGCTGTAGGTTCAAATCATCAATATTTGTCGAAGTAAAATTTGTATATATGATCTCATCTCGATGCCAAGATTCAATAGGCCAAAGATCATGATTTAAAAAATTTCCTTTTAAAAACTGGATATCGTTTTCATACGCTATTTTCGGTAGACCAGATTCTATTTTGCGGTCAGATTCAAAGCTCAGCAGATCAATAGCGTTTGAAATCTGATTAAGTTTGTATACATCAGGAGGGGATTTACTTTTACTCTCAAACCAGATGAGTTTGCCTTGTTTAGAGATAAGTAGGATTTTCCATTGAATGAATGTTCGCCTAGTAGCCTGATTTGAATTTTGTGCTGAATTGATCTTCGGCAGTATTAGTGCCTGATAATTTTTCTCAATTATTTCTGCTGAAGATTCGCTCATATTATTAAGATTACTTAACTGGTTTCGTACTTGATTATTTAATTTTGATGATTTATGTCGGCTAGTCAGTGAGAGCGATTCTTAATAGTTATTTATTATTTCAATTTTCTATAGATTCTAGATATTGCTTATGCTGTTCTTCTTCAAAATGTAATTTTACTTTTATTAATCGAACACAAAACAACATAAGAATGATTAGTAGAACAATTTTGAACTGTTGGCGTAAAGCCCGAGCGACGAAAAATGATGTAGACAATGCGACTATTAATGAGAGTAAAAAAGAAGTCATATGATAGGAATTCTTACTAGACAATTTTTGTAAACCAAAAGAACAGCCCAGAACAGTAAAGGAATGTTATAAACTTAGTTATAACAGAGTGACTAGCTCATAAATTGAGCTATTTTCAGAGTTATATTGAGAATTTTAGTGCGGGGTTTCTAAACAGTTAATTTTTATATTTTTCCCATAATTTAAGTATCTGAGAATCCGATAGCTCTTCATCAAAAGTTTGGTATTCATTATCAAAATGATGAAAAAATTCCTCTACATCTTTAAATACACCTACACAACTTATATCAAAGCCATATTGTCCACCCGGACCAGAAATAGAAAAGCCTAAAATAGCTTTTTCCCCATTTGTATTTGAAATTTCAACTGTATGTGCAGAAAATACATAGTAGCTATAATCTTCATAATGAGATTGTATTCTTTCCCTTGCAAAACTAATTCTTTTAGCGTCATCAATTTTTTCTGACTCATCTAGGTAATCTTCTAAATTACTATCGCTAAATTCTACAGATGCTACAGATTCTATATCTATGAGACTACAATCTCTCCCGCCTATTATTTCCTCATATTTGTTATATTCATAAAAATAACCAATTTCTTTCCAATCAGGTTCAGGTAAACTTTTATTATTCAAATAGTCAATCACATAATCAATTTTTGATTGCAATTCTTCATCAGTTATTTTGTGATAATCGGACATATTGCGATCTCCAATATTATAGATTCTAAATAATTTACCCTATTTCTTTTATCCAACATAAAGTATTAACTAGTGCCATTTGTTCCGGAGTAGAGCATGGAATGGCCATTAAATCAGGATTAGCAATAAAGATGGCTAAGCATCTTGCACGGGATAGGGCGACATTAATTCTATTTTTGCTGAACAAAAACTCCATGTGTCTTGGCATTTCTTCAGCACTAGATGTCGTCATAGACATGATTACAACTTGCGCTTCTTGTCCTTGAAATTTATCAACAGTCCCAACCTGTGCATCTCTTTGTAATGTTCGCTTGAGTAAATTAACTTGCTGGTTATATGGTGCAACAATTAATATATCTTTGATGGTCAGTGAATGTGCATTGCCATTCGCATCAATAAAAGACTGCTGTAACAAACTTTCAATGATTTCTCTAACTAAATTAGCTTCTTGTTCGCTACGTTGTGAACAGCCATCGTGAATAGCTGGAATATATTTAATGCCTGTAGGTTCTAAGGCCGCATGTGCATTTTCCTGTAAAACTAGCTTCTGATTAATTGTACTGGCTTCACTTTTTAAGCGTCCGTCATAAACAGCTTCTGAAATAAAGCTACATATATCAGGGTGTAAGCGCCAGGTATTAGCTAAAAATATGCCTCGCTCTGGTGGAATAGTAGCTAAGCCGTCTAATAAAAAATCTAGAGTTGAATCTCCAGATCTACCTGGGTGAGATCCTTGGACGGGTTGTCCTAACTGCATCTGGTCACCGAGTAGCACAATATTTTTTGTACTTGTTCCCATTGCTACGAGATTTGCTAATGCAATTTGACCAGCTTCATCTACAAATAAATAATCTAGTTTTTGGTTCATAACAGCAGATGCAAAGAACCAAGCTGTTCCTGCAACTAGGTTGTAGCCTTGTTCTCCAGTTATTCCCTTAGCGATTTTTTCAGTTTTTTCATTATTATCAAACGATGGGCTTTCAAATCGAGAGTCGATATTACCCTTCGAAATTTTTTTCGCACCACGAACCTCGACTTGATCTTTAGCTGCATATTCATCTACTTTAGCTAATAAATTGTGAATAGCTTTGTGACTATTAGAAGCAATACCTACTTTAAAACCTTGTTTTAATAAGGCGACAATAACTTTAGAGCCTGTATATGTTTTTCCTGCGCCGGGTGGACCTTGTATGAACAAATGAGTGTGATCCATATTGGAAATCACATTAATTACTGATTCAACGTCATTTGAATCGTTGTCGATTATGTTTTGACCAGCTTGCTTTCCAATTATCCTAGGAAAAGATCGCTTTAAAACAGATTCAATTGCGAGATATTTATTATTATTTTCAATGACGCTGTCAGCAAACAACATAACCGCCTCTGGGAGAGGCTTTGTTTGTATTGGTTTTGTTGGAACCAAGCTGATGTTTGTAATTGGAATTGGCTTACTACAGGTAAATTGGACTACCTTTTGAGACTCATCGATTTCGAGGTTGTCTACTTCAATATCTAGATTGAGTAGCATGGCTCGGTCGCCACTTTTTAATTTAGTCTCTTGTTCAGGATAAGTAAAACGATGAGTTTTATCATCTATATTTTTCTTCTCATTAGTAGGATCAGCTAGGTGTAAGCCTGCCAATGTTTCAGCATCTTCTTTTAATTCATCGAGCGACATTTCTTCTCGAGCGTATTTAGCCCACCATTCTGGCTTTTGAGATCTACGATGAAAATCTATTAACTGGAATACAAGATTTTTAAACTGATCTTCTTGGCTCCACATAGTTGGATCTTCAGAACATTCCCCGATCAATTTATCTTTATATGCTGCGAGTCTTAATTCTATCTCGCTCATTCCATTAAGGTCGTTGGCTACCTGGCCTTTTTTTAATAAGGCGGGGGATCTCCAAGCTAAATCAGCTGGACGATTTTTAATTAGCCAATTACGAAGTTCTAGGGTCGATACAACATCGTCTTTGTTATATAACTCGATCTCATACAATAATTTATCGTCACGAGTTTCTTTCCAGTGTTCGTAATGAACAACACTCCCGGCCCCTTGTGTAACCGCAGTATCTCTTTTTTCATCACGATAAAAACGCTCGACATATTTGATGGAGTATGAAGGCTCGGAGATTCTAATTCCTTCCTTAACGACCTTATAAAGATCGACTAACTTTTGTTGCCTTAGTAAGTTATCAACTTGAGTTTCACGAGTTACATGCGTTGTCATTAAATGCTTTAAAGCCGTCTCTTCATATGAAGCGTAGTGATAGATATAAGCATCTGGATAAATATTTAATTGTTTAACTACAAAATCAATAAAATCTTCAAATGCTTTTTTCTCTTCCTGCCTGTTGTGCGCCCAAAAGGCTTTAAAGCACCATTCGTTATTTTCAAAATGATACACACCAAACAAATATTCAAGCCCACCTTCTTCTAGTGGGTCTCCTTCCATATCAAAGAATAAATCTCCGTCGTTTGGTTCTGGCAGTCTTGCAAAACCTCGTGGTGATGATTCTTCTGATTCAGTTGGATTAATTAAAGGCAGTAATTCTAAATCTCTCTTACCAGTTAACCTAGCTTGGTACTGTAATCGCGCTTGTTGTACTATTTTTCCTAAAGTATCTGTCGCTATCTTGGGTATACCTTTGCTTACATCGAATTGAGATAACTGTTCTAGCCTTATTATTCCAGCTTTTTGCAGTTTTTTGATTTGAATTTTAGTTATATTGGCAACTTGCGATAAATG